>AP028442.1:1230852-1309368 GCA_036509395.1 Antheraea yamamai
CCCTATATTGCATGACATTGGTGGCATATTACGTAATATATCTTGATTTTGTACATAGGAGTTATAAAACTTCTTATAATTTTTTAACAATGGGCTGCCAGAACTGCTTTTTTGAATATAGACGTATCACAGGAGACTTTATAATAATTACCCACTCGATAGTGGTAGTAATAAGTTGTAATGGACAGGATTGGTGGCCACAATAGATATAAGAAGAATCCATTGGTTAGCTAATTCGTTATATTTTTTTACCTTCCAAATATGTTCGTATAAAAACAAGTCCTGCCTAACGAGACGTCGACAAATAACTTGTAATAATACGTTACTTCAAAATTAGAAGCCATTTAAAATCGTATATTGTCTATCAGCGACAAATAAATGCATGTTGTTATTTTTTTCTAGAAATAACTTTGAGAGTGATCTTATTCAGTCGAGTATTATTAATACAATAATTCTCTTTTTCCCCACGTAAACAACACCCACGAATATATCTCGTTCTGTCACGTGGCCGAATGATGAGTCATAAGGACTGCCTACTGAAGTGAAAACTCAAAAAAATTAAATGTGTTCTCTTTTGAAATTTAATATTAATTATAGTGTGAATGACAATATTTAAATTATAGAATATGCTTATTGAAATTATTAGCATTTGTGTAGTTTTCATATCTATTGGTACTCGGAACGATAATCATATATATATTTATAAAATGTATAAATCGAACGTACGTTGAGCTGCAGAATATCAATAGTAGATTTACACCAGGCCTCTATACCACGCGTCGTTAGTCTGACGCAAGCCGCGCAAGCGCAATACGGTCTTGCTTATATAGCGTATCATGACGCGAAATTATAAATGTATCTCCCGCCAAAAATGCCGCTCAACGTGCCTAAAGACGTTTTCACTTAAAAAATATTTCGCGAAATGAAACCATCGGTGTACGTGTCCGATTCGCACTTGACCGATTTTTAATTCATATTTGCTGTCCTAATATCTATATTTATTTCAACATCTTATAAGAGACGTAGAAGATAGAAATTGTACAAGCGTGAAATGTAAAAAAAATGGGTTGAAATATTATTATTAATTTATTTATTTAATTAATATATTATTAAACTCCTTATTTATAATTAGATATATGTTAATCACAGCATTTTAACAGGATGTGTGTGATGTAATAATAATGATTGTAACATGGCTATAAAATATACAACAAGACTACAACCTTTTAGTGCTAATAAAGATGCGATTATGCTTCTCTCGAGAAAATTTATCACAGGACGTCGTAAGGACATTCTTTGATAATATCTTTCGCTTATAATTCCACTGTTTATAATTAATACTCTTCTTTTTTTATTTATAATACTATTTAGTTCGATTTTTAGGACATATGTATCTTTATGTGTATCAATATGTGAACGATGGTAATGTCTGGAAATGAACGCCACTCTCTGTGCATCCATGTATCATGTATCATGATAAGATAAACTCGATCGAGTTTCTTGCCGATTCTTCTCGATGAGTGGGCGATGGCTTGAACGCGCTAATTAGTAGTCCGGTGAAGCTGTTAAGGCCTTGCTAGGTTAATAGCGTAGTCAGTTCGAAAAAAAAATGAACGCGGTAATCTTTGGAACTACTGGTCTGATTTGAAAAATTCCTTCAGTGTTAGATAGCTCATTTATTGAGGAAGGTTATATGTCATCACGTTAAGGCTAGCAATCTAGACTAAACGCTAGAGTAGTATCACGCAATAGAAGCAGAGCACCAATGAGGAATGTTTCAAAATCGGCGTCTTATTTCCTTTTGAGAGCTTCCGCTGCGCGTTAGCCCAAAGTGACTATTCCACGCGGACGAAGCTAGTTAATATATATTATAATGTATATTTTGTATATTTTAGAGGTTTTAGCGTCTCGCCACAGCCTCACCTGATGTTAAATAACGATGTTGTCCAATATGGTAAGCACCCAAAAACCTAGAGTGGAACTGGCTCTCAAGTGCAGCTGTCGAGTCACACTCACAAGAGCTTAGCGATAAATTTTCAACATGAGAATGGTAAAGTTAACAAAAAGCCCTACCACCATGATATGGCTTCATCACGATGTTTTCTTTTATCTAGAGCTCCGACGTATTCGCAAGGATTCGAACTTCTGCCAATGTATGTGGTGTCCGAAATACTAACCAATGAGTTATCATCGCTTCAACAGTTATGTAAACTTTGTTAAGTTACAAATAACAATATTATAAAGTAAATTTCACAATTTTCTTTTGGTCTTGGTCTTTAAAATCATATCGTTTAAAAAAAACGAGCCGAAACAAAAAAAAAAAAGTCGAGGCAGTCATAAGAACTGCCGACAGTAGTGAAAACTCAAAACAATGGAATAACAGTGATCACTTTTGAATTTTTAAAATAATCATAGGCTGATTATTTACATTTCATAATTTGTATAATGAAACTATTAACATTAGTCTAGTTTTTATATCGATTGGCACTCCGAACAATAATTATATACAGTTTATGAATTACTCAAACGTATGGTGGGCTGTACAATCTGAAATCTCAATACAAAATATCAATATTAGGTGTACACAGGCCCTTATACTACGCGTCGCTAGTCTGACGGAAGCCGCGCTAAGCACAATATGGTCGGTCACGCTTTTTTTTTTATATATATTCTGTAGACCTTCGTCCGCACCTTTTTTTTTGCTTTCGTCTAATTTATTATAATCGTCAAAAATCGTTGTATCTGTGAGAAACGATTGGGATTTTTTTATTTATTAATATTATTTTTTACTTAACTATTAGCTACTTTAGGACGGATTTTTTAATGAGATTATTGTCTCTGTGCCGGTTACATTTTGATCCTTTATGGTCATTTTAAAATTATAATTCGCAAAGTCCCGCACGGGATTGTCCACGGCTCGATGGACGAATACATGATAAGTTTTTTTTTCGAACTTACTACGCTACTGGCTTAGAAAGGCCTTAACAACTTCACCGGACTACTACGGCGAGCGCTTAAGGTACTCAGCCGATTTAATTTTGACAACTAGCTCAAGGGTTCACGGCACACCTCGGCTTGGGCTGTTGCCTAGTTTATGCAATTCGCGATCTTACTTTTTTTTTTTTTAACGTGCGGAAATCCCTTATGGATACCCACCCTCTCGGGGGAGAGAGTGGGTTATGTCCGACTCGCACGGACTAAAACCCCACGGTGTACCGACAGACCGTTTTGTGGGGGCTTCAAGGGATCGTTCAAGCTAATCAACCTTGTAGAGCCGCCCCCATGGTCCGCCCGGCGAAAGGTGACCGCCGGGCTCCTACCTATAGAGGGACAGACCGGGTACACACCGGCTGCCCCCCCTCGTCCGCCGGACCTGTGCAATGAGGAGATGGACCCCCCGGCCCATCCCCTCAGGTCCGGCTACGGTGGCAAAAGGAGTTGGGCAAAGCGCCGCCTCCTCCTGCCGATCCTTCGTTGGCGGAGACGGCCACTTTGCGGGTCTGCCTCGCGGGCCCTCTCCGCCGCCTCCTTCTGCGAGGTGACCTCCTCGCAGAAGGAGGCCATCGCTCGCCAAGCCTGTTCGCTGCCGAGCATGGCCGAAACCACGCTCGGCAGCGATAAGTCCGCTCCTACCGCCGCCGCCAGAATGCGGCGCTGCTCTCACTACGCAGCACACTCAGACAGAGTGTGCTGCGCGGTATCTTCGTCAGTGCTGCACTCGTGGCAGGCGGCGGTCGGCTCCCTGCACGCGATCCGGTGCAGGTTCCCCCCCAAACAAACCGTTTCCGTTAAGTTCCTTCCCCAGTGGGGCATTCAGGGTTTCCCCTTCTCCGCCTTCCCCCCCCCCGGGACCGGGGGACCGCGGCCCACGGTAAACCGTCCGATCCGCTCGTCCGCCAGGTCCTGCTGCCATCTTTCAACGGCGTCTCCCCCTCAACCTCCCTGGGAGCCGGAGGCTCCCCACTTCGTTTCCTCGCCGCCGTGAATTCGTACACGGCGGCGAGAACTCCTACCTCTAACTCCCAGAGTAGGGAGCCGGCGAGCGTGAAGGCCGCCGCCGAGGACACCATGCGGTACGCCCGGATCGCCCTCAGTGCCACCGTGCGCTGCGCATTACGGAGCGCACGCATGTTGGCGGCACCGAGGGCGTCGGCCCACACCGGTGCCCCGTAGGCGGCCATCGCCCGCACGACTCCCATGTAGAGTCGGCGGCACCCGGCACCCGGCCCCCCTATATTGGAGAGCAACCGGCCGAGCGCCGCCGCCGCCCCCGCAATTCGCAGTCCAATCCCCGCAAAATGGGGCTCGAACCGCCAGCGCCCGTCCAGGGTGAGGCCCAGATATTTCATCTGGGTCCCCACCGTGATCCGGGCGCCCTCCACCACTATGTGGGCCCCAGGTGGTGGCCCTCGCCGAGGCCCATGAAAAAGTAGGGCCTCGGTCTTCTCGAGTGCACCCTGAGGCCCAACCTCCTAATGCGCCTGACCGCGAGGTTTGTGGCCATCGTGGTCAGGCGCTCTACCTCCCTCCATTCCCCCCCCGGGCTACGACTAAGGTGTCGTCCGCGTAACAGATGAGACGTGCTCCGTATGGGAGCACGCCGCGGAGCACCCAGTCGTAACCCATGTTCCACAGGAGCGGCCCCAGGGCCTTGTGGCCCGCCGGACCATACGCCCGTCGCCGTCTACATAGGCGACCTCCCTATCCTCGAGGTACGCCTCCAACAGCCGCCGCTAGGTTAACCTAAGCTAAGCTACATATTCATACGTATATAAGTTAGTGAGATATATATGTGTACCAAGCATATATACCTCAATAATTCTTATATATATTTCGTGTCGGATAATTTCTTTTGTCTGAACTAATTCAGTTCGATAAGGGAAAAAATAAAACCCTTCCACTTCCATGTGTAAGCATGTGTGCGTGCACGTGTGTGGAGGTGATATGGGCAATGATGTTGCAGGGTTGAAAGATTTTGTGTCACTGTATCACGCAGGCAGCGTACTCAAGGGCACCACGCCGAGGGAACGGACCTAGACTTGAACTGCTGCCGAGGTGGGCCTAGTCTGGTACATGATAAGTTTAGATAACGTTTATCCATCCGGTATTATGAACAGACTTGTAATAAACTAACATAGTGGATCATTCTCATGGGCAGTGGTTTATTAGTCCGAAGCTGTGAAGGCATTCGAAAAAAAGCAGGGCAGTTGTTGTACAAAAGAGAATCTTGGCCGTTGCTGTCAGTAAGACTCCTTGTTGATCTAGTCGGGACTCCGAAGTGATTCCTTTACTACTCGCTCAGATGTAACAGAGAACTTGTGCCTAAATCCTTCAGAAGGCCATTATACCATAGATTAATTTCTTGTAAAATAAATAAAATCCTATATCTATATAAATAAAATTCCTTGCCGGATGTATGTAAACGTATCAATTCAGAATATCTTCACCTACTTGTATAATTATTTTGTTGTTATATTTGAGACTAGCTGACCCGTGCAACTTCGTCTGCACCAAATCGGTTATTACCGGTTTCAATTGTATTTTTAAACGCAAATAATCTTAAAAAACCTAAAACCCTATTGCAGCGTTATCCAGCATTTCCAATCGTGAATCCAAACTATCCAGGGACTCACTCAAACATATACCCAGTTGGTATGTTAGAAATCTTTTAAAATAAGCCTAGAATCTGTTCGCAGCATTACCTAAAGTAGTGTCATCAAAGTGAAGATCAAAACTAACTTACATATATTGCCGATAAATGTCTTCCCAGTACCCCCTGTAACTTCATCACGTAACATACTGTAAAAGTTGAACTTTATCTACATTAAATTTCCATTTTGTTTTAGTTGTTTGTTTTATAAGAATTTGTAAAGTATACGTGAAATCTGCATTCAATTTTAATTTGGTCACATTTATTTTACTTTTGACATACAAACCACCTTTTTTACTGAGATACTGAACTTGGGATAATATACCTTTCTAACAGTGAAAAAATTTTTGAAATCGGACCAGTAGTAGGTACCAAGCATTCCTCGAAAACAAAACTTTACCACTCATTATAATATTAGTATAAATACAATATAGTAACTGCAAACAGTAGTCCGGTGAAGCTGTTAAGACCTTGCTAGGTCAATAGCGTGGTCAGTTCGAGAAAAAAAAATAACTGCATACACCTCAACTGATTTATTTTAATCTTAGATTCACAAACCTGAACCCAACTACTTCAAGACTCAACAACATTGAGAAAACTAATTTTATCAAATATCGAAACAACACACGTACTGATAGAACTCTAGTTGAGATTCATCTTCTACAATGCAATGTGACTATTATCTAGGTTTATGTTTTAGGAAAAAATCTTGTCACCTTTGTTTAGCAAACATTTTTTATACAATAAAATAAATGTAACAACATATAAGTGACAGTTTCGTTTACACATATTTTGTGTGGTTGATAATTACGGATAGAAATGTAATATAGCCGTAGCTCAGTTATAACGTACTGGACATTATATGGTCCGCCGGAGCCGACGGTTCGAATCCTGGCGATCTTTTTTTTGGTATTTTTTTAAAAGTCGCTTAGGGAAATATAGCTTATCTTTTTAGCTAATCTGTCTGCTATATATAGCACAATGAAAATTTACCAAAATCCGTCAAAAATTTCATTAACTACAATTTTTTGACTTTCGTCCGTTATCCTGGAGAATCCCTTGCGTTTTGTGAGATAAAAAGTATTCTAGATGTAACCTTGTAATATTAGTTATCACTGTGCCAAATTTCGTCAAAATTGGTTCAGTACTTTCAGAGTGGTACGTGTTCAAAGGGACAGACAAACAGGCAGATCCTGGAGAATCCCTTGCGTTTTATGAGATAAAAAGTATGCTAGATGTAATCTCGTAATATTAGTTATCACTGTGCCAAGTTTCGTCAAAATCGGTTCAGTACTTTCAGAGTGATGCGTGTTCACAGGGACAGACAGACAGACAAAAATTGTAAAAAGATTATTTTTGGCTTCTATATCGATAACAAAGTCTACCCCGATAAAAAATTTCAAAAAATATTTAATGTACAGATTTGACCTTGCTACAGTTTTATTATAGTATAGATTATCAAGACAAGGTACAGACCTTGAATAACAGAAAATGTTTCAAAATTCGTATAGAAACAATGATATTATAACTAAAAAGCTGTAGATACGTTACCTACATGATATTTTGACAAAACAAATAGCACGATAACGCACACATATGTAAAGGAATATTGTAACGTCACACTGTCTTAGATAAAATGTGGAAGTAAGATGGCATATCCGCTAGGGCAGCTAGTTATAAAGAATATCGCGATTGGAATGAAAATAATAAATTCTATACAAAGCTATATTAAAATAGTCGTCAGTAGCATAATGTGCAAAAAAAAAAAACCGGTATCAGCTGTGTATCGACTATTGAAGATAAACAAGATATTTTTAAATACATATTTTTGGATAAATACGCGTTACTAATTAGAGTCTTATGTTAGAGTTGTTTATTTTAATTCCTTCCTCTCTTTCTTCATTTTACAAACAGAACTACAGTACCTACCCAGCTTTATTTAGCACGTCGGGGGGGGGGGGGGGGGGGACACCGAGATAGTTGACTGTTCGGCTTCGTGTAGCGTTGTCTTTCTCTATCGTAGTCGTTGCGCTGTGCGATAGAAAGAACTCTTTACAGACTTAAAGCAAAAATATCTTTGCCTTACGTTCCACTCTACTCCCCGACATACAAAATGAATTGCCGGATATTGTACACGGGTTACGCTCCGGGGCCATAGTCTTGCAATATCTTCCTTCTCAGCTTGAATAAATTTCGATACGCCATATCGTTGTCGTACTATGAAGATAGGGAATCGTCTCCTTGTTGCTGTGTTCTTAATTCATACAATACAGTTTTTCAAGCACAGTGTGAAAATAAATTTTTTGAACTGGACAGTATGACGGCAATGACGGGCAATAGATTATGATTCTTCTGTTAATCATTTTTGTTTTTGCTTACAATACTTACAGTGACATCACTCTGTCCTCCAACCTCTTAGCATAATGGTACGGAATTCAAGGATCCTTTTTTACCAGTAACTGGACGGTTCAAGCACAGACCTATCATCTCCCATAGTATAGCACAGGATCAAGCGAGATTTCAGTTAAAGTTTTTACGACAAAAAAAAAAACTAAAATGCGAAACACTGTGTCTATCTCTGAGATAATAGGTTAATATATTTAATGATCTTTGATACTATCTAATAACGATCTAATAAATATCTCATTTTAATTAATATGCATGAATTTAAAAAAAAAAAAGAAGATTTATTGCCAAAATTGGCAATTTCTTAGTAAACATTTCAAATGTCATAATGGCTACTAAAGATGCATGTTTATTTAAAATAATGGACTAGGTCCAGTTCTAATACTGTTCGCGGTAACAATAATAAATTTAATCAGTTCACTAGAATGATCTTTAAGATGAGTGCATCATCTTGAGTGCAGGGTCAATACGACATTTACTTGTCTGGCAATAAATCAGGAAACAGAACGCTTAATTAATACATATTATTTTTACAACGTTGGTAGCAAAGAAAAGTGGTCTCTGCCTCATCGGAAATTGTTACTACTTATGAACGTTTCACAAAAGATAAGGTCTCGAAATCATCATTCCGCTGTTGATTGTTGATATTGGTCAGATAATGCAACAACGTGCAAATATACAAGCATTATAGAATAAAGTGTGAAAGGGGAAGCACTTCATGTTACAAAGCTTCAAGTTCGATGTAAAACAGCAACTTATCCGTTAGCAGAATAATTGGCAACAGTATATAACGACAGCTGTTGTAGAATAAAACACAACAGTGTAATACGTTATTGATATATACCCGTCATTGATAACCAGAAGCAATACTCGCTTGTTGTTGAACCTTTAGAAAGTTTTCCACTTGCCTATTGAAGAACAACGTACTGTAGTCTTCTAGCGAAACTCATTGTAGACCAAAAGTACTTGTGGAAAAAGAACTTATCTGGAGCTGGTACTGTTCTTGGTTAATTAGGTTCCACGGTGTGGAATGAACTCCATAACTATTGCACGGATAACAAAGTAGCTGTTTGACATCATTTCGAGCGATTTCTTGTAATATAATCCTTTAAATGCGAAAGTACGCATATTAAGGCCGAAATCGTCATTTAGACTCAGTGGCTTGCTACCGCTTTTAACCATCTTCTTTCCGCTTTTAATCATCTTTAACCGCAGGAACCTTCAATGATTACCACAGCTCGTCGTTGCACTGATTCTAATGGCTTAAAATGATATCCAGGGGCTTCCGCTCAGAGATGACAGCAGTACTCAACGAATATTATATATTCGTTAATCTCAAGACATTTAACGGACTTCGAAATTACCATGACTATCTGACTTACATCTAAATCATGACCGACAAATTACCATGACTATCTGACTTACATCTAAATCATGACCGACAAATTACCATGACTATCTGACTTACATCTAAATCATGACCGACAAATTACCATGACTATCTGACTTACATCTAAATCATGACCGACAAATTACCATGACTATCTGACTTACATCTAAATCATGACCGACAAATTACCATGACTATCTGACTTACATCTAAATCATGACCGACAAATCTTGGTGGATCTTTCTATTGTTAATATTGGAAAGATATTTGATACTAATGCTGTTATCAAAATATACAAGATGACAAACCTGTGGCAGTTTTTCCATGTGAAATTTTTTATGGGAGAGTTTTGAAAATCTGATCCGCAACTTTTATGTGTGACAGTCAGTGGTGGGGGTAAACACTGTGACGGCTAGAGTGTTAAAAACACCATTTTTCGTCCGATTACCGAAGTTCTGCAATGTCTGGGACGGTCAGTACTTGTTAGGGGACATCGCTCGCCGTTGGTTTTGAAGTGAAAACTTCTTCAGCCACGTCGAGCGGTATTTTTGGTAGGAGATAAAACTTATAATTTCGCGTGATGACATTCTATTAAGCGTATTGCGCTTTCGATGCTTGCGTCAGACTGGTGACGCGTGGTATGGCGACCTTTGTACATATAATATTGACTTTTTCTAGTTCATCATAATTTTGATTGATTAATAAACTTTATAAGAATGTACATAATTATTGCTCCGAGTATACACAGATGTGAAAACCAGATAAATGTTAATAATTTAATTGTATATTGAAATTTAAATAATTCACACTATAATTCATATAAAAATTTAAAAAAGAACACAGTTATTCCATTGTTTTGAGTTTACACTTTTGTCGGCAGTTCTTATGAATGCCTCAACTTTTTTATTTAAAATATTTCTTTATAATAAAAAGATTTCACTTCTATCGTGTGTCTTCATGACACATCTTGTTTTTGATAATTCTCTGTGTTTACCTAGCAACTAGGAAAAAAACATGTTAGGTTGATGTTTCTTCACAAATATCAAGACCTCGCATGAATCGGAAGCCATAAACGAACGTCGCATAAAAATACATCAAACGTGTTTCTCGAATAATTTACAATGCAAATCGACTCTCAATATTTCAAGGGCAAATATTAGAACAACAGACACTTCGAGATTGTAAACTGCATTTTTTTATTTTGAACTTGCATTTCATAATAATTGGACTGCATAGATTAAGTTATCTTATTTTTCTTCTATACATATAATAAGAATGCAAATCTAACGTGTCAGTACTTTTTGCTTTTCGTGAAAAAAATTGTTGCAGATGTCTAGGAATAAGAAATAAAATATATTTTTAGAAATGTCTGTCTATCTGTATGAACACGCATCACTTCTAAAGTACTGGATTCACAATAAAACTTCACAGAAGAAAATCATAAAGCACATCTCGAGTAACATTTAGTCTTGATTTCATTAAAATCGCTTCACTCTAACAAAAGTTATTGTAATTTTAATGACAACGCGACTTAGAACGATAGAAAAGAAGATAAGTAAATGGATTTAATACGTTCAGATTATTCTATTAGTCACTGTTTTTATACATTAAGTTGAACGCGGACGAAGTCGCGGGCACACCTACTCAGTAATAATACTTTATAAAACAGAAGTATGTGTTAATAGATTGTAGTATTATTTTATAAATATGACCTTTTAGTAGAAAAGGTCTGAGGTAAATCGTATTAGCATACGATATCAAACGACTGGTTTTCTCTTTCAAACTTTATCATTATCGCTTATCCCTATTGAATATGTTATAATACATATTATAAAACAAAGTCCTCTGCCAGGTATGTCTGTCTGTCTGTGCGCAATAAACTCAAAAACTACTGAACAGTTTTTCATACGGTTTTGACCAGTAGATAAAGTAATTCATGAGGAAGGGTTAAGTATATCATTTGTCAAGGTTTCTTTTTATTATCAGGGCGGGACAACGATAGTTATATATACAATACTTCCGTCCGTGGTATGTGATTGACCATCTCGTAAACGATTGGACCGATTTTAATGACATTTTTTGTGTGTTCCAGTGTTATTCGAGAATGGTTTATTCACAATTGGACTCGTTAGGTGGCGCTGCGATCTGATTATACGAGTTTTTTTTATTTTCAAAGCAGGACAATGTACGCCGACCCGATAGTATTTATTGAAAAGGATAACTAATTATACATAACCTATATATTCTCAAAAGCCCTCTATGCATATGTCGGAGTCTCATAATAGATTAATTATCAAAGTTTCATTTGATTTTAAATGATACTGGGACATAAAATAATAATACATTAAGCAAAGAAATTGTTTTTTTATTAATCGTTAAAGGCTTTACTTCACGGATAATTATCATTTAGTAATTGTGCCCGGAAATCCGGACGGAAGTGCAAAGTAATGACAACTTAAATTCTTCTCTTTTATTGTACAGACCTTATTTAATACAAATAAAATATATTGTTTCCATGAAATAAACAGGCAATTACCGCAAGAGCAACGACTTGACAGACTCTGTTATTAAAGTGTATATCAATACATAAAATAAGAATGTAAATGTAATGTGTCTGTACTTTTTCGCATTTTAAGAAAAATATAGTTACAGGTGTCTAGGAATAAATAATAAAATACATTTCAATTATTTTTAAAGTAACTGCGAAAGTACTGCGTTCACGATAAAACCTCACTAACGAAAATCATAAAGTATATCATCGAGTAAAATATAGTCTTGGTTTCATTAAAATCAGTTCAATCTGTCAAAGGTTATTGTAATTTTAATCACAACGCGACTTAAGTACGACAGAAAAGTAGATAAGTAAATGGACTTAATACATTCAGATGATTTTATTAGTCACTGTTTTTTTACGTTAGGTTCCACGCGGCCGGAGTCGCGGGCACGGCTATCTATTATAATATTATAAAGCTTAAGAGTTTGTTCCTATGCACTATGCTCCTATGCACCTTCGCTACTTTTCTCAATCGCTAATCACGAAAATTCTCAACACATTCTCAAAGGTATATAAAAGGACATAAGTCATGAGGAAAAACAATACTATTCCAAAAAGATTGGTTAAATCTACAGTAACCGCGAACGAAAACAAGTTTTTCTGTAACTAAGTGGTGCTAAACTATATTTTATTGCAATTTAACGCAGACAAAGTCGTCAGAAGTTTCTAGTGATATATAAATGTGAGGTTTGCATAAAATATTCTATTCGGCGACTCAATAGCACATTTAAAAAGATCAATTTAAATAAAATATTACACGAAAAAGAAAAATACCACTAAATAGCCTTTTGATTCCAAAATTATCAATTCAATTTTTCATCCAAAACCTACTTCGTTATTATTAAATGTTTTTCAGAAATAATTTGTTAATAGATATTTCACACAATCAAGTTGGGAAGATTTTATTACGGGCGTGTCTTTCCAATCGGTTCTTTTGATACTTTGACTTGCCTAGGGTAAAGCGAACAAATATGGACTTTCCTTATTTTTAACTTTTTTTATTAACACATTCCGTTCCATGTGTATCACTGGTGGGTGGTACACTATTTGATAACTACTGAAAACGAAAGAATGACTTATGTTTTGTTATGTATGATGTTGGAACGTAATATTGTATGGTAATACGTGACGTAATCCGGTGAAGCTGTGAAGACCCATCAGACCAATAGCGTAGACAGTTAATAAAAAGTATGACAATACATCTATTTTTTTATAAATGTCAAATGGCCTGAAGAACATGTCAGGCAAAAATGGTTTGGCACGGAAAGTGTTAAGTAAAGATATGTGTCCAAAGAAAGGCGAAGTCAAAATAAAATAAAAAATAAAAATAAGTCAATTTAATTCAATAATCATATATTGCCGCCCATTGTGATATCACTCTCACCTTCCAACCCCTTCCTTTCTCGCCTTAACATCGCACTCTCGCGCACTGTTGCCACCTACGAAAATTTAATTCGAATACAATTTAAGAACTGTGATACTCTGGTGCTTTCCCAAGTATCTCGTACTCATCCACATCAATTTGATAAGTAAGTGTGGTTATTCCACATTTTTTTTAACTGAGTGTGACAAAATACCTTCGCACCAAACCAAAATAGCATGGTGGCTTCAGGCTACTCTGGGTAAAATAACGATACCATATACTATGTTTAATAGTCAGTTTGGGCTGCAGCAAATACAATGCACACACTTAGCTTGGACTGCTCCAACATCTGTTGAAACCCACCGATACCGTATCATGTTGCAACAGAATGCAAAATGCAAACAATGATAGCTGATTTATGTCCGTAAAGATTTTTGTGCACGTACGATGTTGGCGCTCCAATACTTGACGAGTAAGTGTCGCATGACGGATGCTATCTTTCCGCTACTACATCAAGGAATATATATGACGACGAAATAGCATAGTTTAATTTAAAAAAAGGGGCAACCTCTGGGAAATCACCAATTAATCGTCACCATCATGCCGATCTGTAATTCTGTATCTGATCTGATCTGTAATCTCGTAGTAGCTGGGCATTGGCTGATCCTAGAATATGATGAATTTTGTAATTTTTGTTTTGACGATCAATCTTGCAGATTATTACTGCCATTGTCGGGTAGGTTGCACAGTAAGAAGACTTCTTGTGATAATTTCAATGTTCTAACAAGATGGTGGATTCCTTCTTACTTTCCACGGAGTTTTTGTGGTATCTTAGTGTACGGCCTGAGTGAATCTGCGTTCGGCGGGGCGTCCAGCGGGGCGTGCAGCGTCCAAGAGCGACGCTCGCACGCCACTCAGGGCACTCGCGTATTAATGCATATGTTTGACACGAACACCGCACGCGACGCCCCGCTCGACGCTCGATTATAGCGTCCACCCTGGACATACACTTAGAGTTCATGCTCCGTGGTATTATTTTCCATCCACTTCACTTATGCATCCCTTTATCTTCTCTCTTGGGATCTTATATCCCCAAACTGTCGGGGCAGAGGGCAAACATAATGCTTCTCCTATGTCGATGGCTTGACGCTTCACCTCACTCCAAGAAAGTCAAATTTTCGTACACTCTACAAGCATAGATCTTTGACAGGGTTGTCTAAGTCGACCACGTTTCCATCTGCCTTGTGGATTCCAGTCCAAAGCTTGATTAGAGATTTGGCTGTTGTCCTTTCGCAAGGTGTGGTCTACCCAGGTCCATTTTTGACGTTGCACTTGATTGTCTATGGGATTTTCATGGCACATTTTCCACAAATGTACATTACTGATTATCTCTGTCCAGAAGATTATCAGGATATGATGTAGACTGCGGTTAACGCAGACTTGGAGCTGGTGTGTGTACGGTAGTCTTCCATGTCACACACCCATACAACAGCAAGACTGACTTGTCATTAGACTTAAATATTTTCAGTTTCACTCTTCTAGAGAGGTATTGGGCTTGCCATATGGGCCTAAGACACACGAAGGCGCCCTTTGTTTTAGCAATTCGGGATGCAATGTCAAGCTCTAATCCTCCAGTTGGCGACATGATACTGCCAAGGTATGTGAAACTGGAGACTGGTTCCACCACCTCTCCCCCAATTAAAAGTGGGATGTCATTATTCGAACCTAGTCGTATATGCATAATAACCCATATATATTACGTAAAATGCTACCACAATTACAAAATATAGAGTCATATAACACAAAATTATGAGTAAAAAATAAAAGCCATTATATGACAGAATAAAATCGCGCCAAACACTCCAATTTGATGATTTGAAAGAGACTTAACGTGACGGGTTTGCCACTATTTGCATAGTGGTAGTAATTCAATCCGAATACCTTACCTCCTTAACACTAGATATGAATGGGCTAATCTGGGAACGCAACAAGTTTACTCGTGCTAATATGTTGGGTATTATACATAAGTTATAGCAATTACAGCTCGTTCAAGCATAATTACCGGGTCTTACTATTATTTACTATATATACTAGATAGCTAGAAGGCGGTTTTTTGCCATTCTTGAAGAATTTACGTACAATATTATTTAGAGCAAATAATCCTTTACATGCATATTTACATACACGTTACTTGAGGGTCTGAGTTTTAGATAAGTCTGTTGCAAACTTACGCCGACACTGTATTGCACTATTTACTTGGATATAATCATTTGCGTGGTTGTGTAAAAATTACACAGTCAATATAAGAGCGAGTTACCCTATAGTATAGAAAAGGATGACTAAGGATGTATTTAAAAAAAAACGTCGGTATGAATGTCGATATTTATAGAGAATATATAAAAATATGGGTAAACGATATTATATGACCGCAGTAATTAGATATTTTTAGTATTTTTCAATAAGTTAGCAACGGAAATCGTAATGGTTAAAAAAGTTTGGACAATATTTTCTCTACAGCCTATTCCGGTATCATGTGACAGTCGTTCCAGGTTTACAAAATCATTTACCATTATCACCATTTACAAAACCGTTCGATTGTTACCAATTTGGTGTGGTAGATGGATGTCTCCTGAACGTTTTATATAGGTTAGTGTTACTGGCGTATACGAAGTAAATAAGTAATTTTAAATTTTAATAAAATATTTTCTTTAAGAAGTCATTATTATTTAAAATATTTAACCAATACATTAAAGTGTTACAACTATTTTTACATTAGACTAAATATTTAATAACCTTTTAATTTTTTTTTTTAATTATTGGGACAACTTCAAAGAATTTATTTAATTATTTCCTTTGTATATGATTTTTGTTTCTGTGTGTTCTTATTATTAATTATATATGTCTTTACGTTTCAAAACCAATAACATAAGCTTCCTGTCAATCAATGTCTCAAGTACCCTGTTTTTTTTCTAAATCTCGAACGTATTCTATAGCATAAAATAAGAATATTAAAAAGTTTCAATGTCAATGGAGTTTATATTAAATATAATATCTTGTTTTCCATCGCTATTATCGTTGCAAGCCTAGAAATAACATATATCACAATTTCTGCTTGTTCTTCTATAACATGACAATGAATTTTTATCTTGAAGACCTCGTTCGGTCGACGACCGAGGTTCAAGTTTGTAAACCAGTTTAACATCTCCATCATTTTACTATTTATTAATAATATTTAGTTATTTAATCTGTTGACACGTGAATTATTATTGAAAATACATAACTATATCTAAATATTTTTATAACAAACTAGCTGATAAGCGTCCGCTTTGTTTGACTTTTGTTTTTATTGGCGGCAAAAAGTTTATGCAAAAGTAAATCGAAATAAAAATGGAAAAGGATTAATAGAATCTAAACGATGAGTATAATACAACTATCTACATAAAATTCATCATACTCCTATGCCTTGCGCTTCCATTTTTGTTAACTGATTAACGCGTTCGCTCTGATGGGCTTTCACAGCTTTAGCGGGCTTATTGGGTGAGTGCTTAAAGCACTCAGCGGTATAGCAGCGAGCTCAAGGATGCATAAGTGGCACCCTCGACTTGGGCTGTTGCCTTAATTGCATACATATAAGAGTTACTGAGACACATATGTGTACCTATATGTGTGTCTCACGAAATATGTATTTTGTATCTAAAAACTCGGCTAAAATAAACTAACCAAGTTCAAAAAAATTAAACTCTTCCACCGTATGATGATATCTATACTATAATAAAACTGTAGCAAGGTCAAATCTGTACATTAAATATTTTTTGAAAATTTTTATCGGGGTAGACTTCGTTATCGATATAGAAGCCAAAAATAATCTTTTTACAATTTTTGTCTGTCTGTCTGTCTGTCTGTCTGTCTGTCCCTGTGAACACGCATCACTCTGAAAGTACTGAATCGATTTTGACGAAACTTGGCACAGTGATAACTAATATTACGAGATTACATCTAGGATACTTTTTATCTCATAAAACGCAAGGGATTCTCCAGGATCTGCCTGTTTGTCTGTCCCTTTGAACACGTACCACTCTGAAAGTACTGAACCAATTTTTACGAAATTTGGCACAGTGATAACTAATATTACAAGGTTACATCTAGAATACTTTTTATCTCATAAAACGCAAGGGATTCTCCAGGATAACGGACGAAAGTCAAAAATTTGTAGTTAATGAAATTTTTGACGGATTTTGGCAAATTTTCATTGTGCTATATATAGCAGACAGATTAGCTAAAAAGATAAGCTATATTTCCCCAAGTTACTTTAAAAAAAATACCAAAAAAAGAAATCGCCCGGATTCGAACCGTCGGCTCCGGCGGACCACATAATGTCCAGTACGTTATAACTGAGCTACGGCTATATGACGTTACTATTCGTAATTATCAACCACATAAAATATGTGTAAACGAAACTGTCACTTATAGGTTGTTACATTTATTTTATTGTATAAAAAATGTTTGCTAAACAAAGGTGACAAGATTTTTTTCCTAAAACATAAACCAAGATAATAGTTACATTGCGTTGTAGAAGATGAATCTCAACTAGAGTTCTATCAGTACGTATGTTGTTTCGATATTTGATAAAATTAGTTTTCTAAATGTTGTTGAGTCTTGAAGTAGTTGGGTTCAGGTTTGTGAATCTAAGATTAAAATAAATCAGTTAAGGTGTATGCAGTTATTTTTTTTTTCTCGAACTGACCACACTATTGACCTAGCAAGGTCTTAACAGCTTCACCGGACTACTGTTTGCAGTTACTATGTTGTATTTATACTATTATTATAATGAGTGGTAAAGTTTTGTTTTCGAGGAATGCTTGGTACCCACTACTGGTCCGATTTCAAAAATTTTTTCACTGTTAGAAAGGTATATTATCCCAAGTTCAGTATCTCAGTAAAAAAGGTGGTTTGTATGTCAAAAGTAAAATAAATGTGACCAAATTAAAATTGAATGCAGATTTCACGTATACTTTACAAATTCTTATAAAACAAACAACTAAAACAAAATGGAAATTTAATGTAGATAAAGTTCAACTTTTACAGGATGTTACGTGATGAAGTTACAAGGGGTACTGGGAAGACATTTATCGGCAATATATGTAAGTTAGTTTTGATCTTCACTTTGATGACACTACTTTAGGTAATGCTGCGAACAGATTCTAGGCTTCTTTTAAAAGATTTCTCACATACCAACTGGGTATATGTTTGAGTGAGTTCCTGGATAGTTTGGATTCACGATTGGAAGTGCTGGATAACGCTTCAATAGGGTTTTAGGTTTTTTAAGATTATTTGCGTTTAAAAATACAATTGAAACCGGTAATAACCGATTTGGTGCAGACGAAGTTGCACGGGTCAGCTAGTTATAAATAAAAAGACGTAGATACGTTACCTATATGATATTTTGACAAAGCAAATGGCACGATAATGCACACATACACGAAGTAATATTTGAAACTCTGTGGTGAAAAACATATAGTTATATTTTAGATCTGTCAGTCAAAAATTAAGAATAATCAAAACAGATACGACATCTTGCTTTGTTAAAATATATGCCTAAAGATGGATTGACTCACAGATGCTTTATTTGCAACATTATATAAAATTAATAAAAAAGTAAATACTTATTGAAAGTACGTAAATGAAAATAAAATCAATTTTATTATACAAATTGAATTATACGAATATTATTAAAGTGTTATTTTAGACTATTTACATTTTGTAGTTTATTATATTTTTTCGGTGTATGCAAATTTCCTTTCACTTACAAGAGTTACACAGTAATGATAGATTAGATATGCAATAATATTTAATCAAAATAATGCTATTATTAGCAGTGACACTGGAGCCAGTGACGTAATTAGACATGAAGTGGCCCGGTATCAAAAGTTCCTGGAGGGTGTTTTATTACGTGTGATTTAGGAGTCACTAGGGTCTACTAGGTACGCTGCCATTGTTTCTAGTCCATTATCATTAACAATTTTTGTCCATTATTATTAATCCATCGAAGGACACAGTTTTTTTTCTAGCTTTGTAGAAATTAAAGAATTTGTCACTCCTCATAACAAATAAAATGCTGCAATTGACCACCAATGATATTACACTAAAAGGGTGTGGATAATAACAGTAATAGACATAAATGTTATGTATGACATACGTACCGTAATAGTGTCATGACACAGTATATTGGAGGAAACACTAAATATAAGGCAGTAGGATGACACAAATGTAATTATGGAGGTTCAAGATTACTATTATAAATATAATTAAAATTTAAAACTATTTTTTTAAATTATTATAGTGTTATATTATATAATGTAAAACTATAAACACGCCATAATAACATTTAGTGTCTCAGGATGTATAATATCATGAAAGAATTTACGGGCACCAAGTAAGGTATCAAATGAAGTGATTGCTCAATATATTTTAATTGTATCAGTAACCTTCAAATAAATTTAATTTGTTTCTTTTTTGTCTTTTTGATTTTTCCTTCAAATCCGGGTTATGTTTATGTTCAAAGTGTACATTAAAAACATTTTTCAATTTAATTATATAAATAACAAAAAAATCTTCAATTTAAATATGTTCCACAATTTGTATAGGCAGGCAGTACTGTTCTTATTATATAACTAGCGGGCCCGGCAGACGTTGTCCCGCCCTGATTATAAAAAAATCCTGGACCAATTTTATACCGAAACGTTCCTCGTGAATCACTTTATCCATTGTTGAAAACCGCATAAAGATCCGTTTAGTAGTTTTTGAGTTTATCGCGAACAGACCGACAGACAGACGCGGTAGGGGACTTCGTTTTATACTATGTAATGATTTTGATCTTTGTTACGTTTGTCATTTTTAGACGTAGAATTTTACACTGTAATAATTAAGTTTTGAAAATATTAAATAATTCATGGAAATAGTAATTACTTACGAATGATATGTGACTCCTTGACTTATAAAAGTTTTGCTTGTATAGTTTTTACAATACCTCATAACATACGAGGGCATTTTGACAGTTTTGGGGCATTCAATGAATTGATGAGGGACACAACGCACTCCAGTTACCGTTGATACGATACTGAGGTCACTATTGGCTATCTAGCCACAGTTTGACTTGTCACGCGCGGAGCACGTATAATGTATTTACGTCTTTTTAGTTATAATATCATTGTGTATACCGGGTGTAAAACTGTAGAAAACTGTTGGACCGACTGTTATAGATATGTTATAGACGGCGCCACGTTTTAATTTTGAATTTATTTTTCAACTCCAGTTAATGTTAAAGCAACGCCTGGCCCGATCACCTAGTCTATACGTGTAATAAAAATGAAGTGTCTGTATGTAATATCAAAATAACGAATTTTGTAATGATTGGGTATGAAAGTATACACAATATTGATAACAAAAATGCAATTTTGAAAATATTTGTCGGTCTGTATGTTTGTTCCGGATAATTTCCGAGAGCTGGACCGATTTTTACGGGAATTTCACTTGGAGGCATCTAAAATTACAGCGGATGATTTAGGTTACTCTAATTTAGACTAGCTATTAACCGCGGCTTCGCCCGCAGTGCTATCTCCAAAACGGCTGGATCTATTTTCACAGGACTTTCACTGGCTAATAGTAGACATTATAAAAAGTAATTTAGTCTATTTTAATTTAGACTAGCTGTTACCCGGGACTTCTTCCGCATGAAATTTAGCAAAAATATGTTGTTGACTGTAAACATGTGCGTAAGACGTGCGTTGTACTGGACTCCAAGGGTAAATATAATTGGAGTTCATATATCTGTATCTATGTATGTAATTTGAATTATATTGTCTTGTTGGTCATTTTGGCGGCCATTTTCTTATATTTACCGCGCTTTCGTCTACATAACTTAATAAACAATTTCTTTCTTTCTAACCATAGTAACATATTAAAACATTATATCGAGTTCAATGAGCGCTACTTCAATTGTCAAATATTAAAAACTGCTTAGACAGATATAAGGTTTTACATCTTGATTAAATTTATGCAAGATTTGAAGACGTCATCTCATTCATTGTTTACAATTCAACATTATAATTATTAATAGTAATTTTGAAGATAAAAGGGGTCTTTCTAATATGATATTAGACCCTAAACGTATTACTTATTGACAATATGGACATATTATATCATTATCTATCTTTAAATATATTTTTCATTACTTCTTTATACAGTCTAAGTGAGCACTGAGGTAGTCATATGGTGGGTTAAAGTTCCAAAAATGTTGCTTATGGTAAACCTCATTCGACACACTGTTAGTATTTATATATTTAATGTAGACGTTACATGTAACTGTAGGTGGCATGCGTGTCGTACTTACAATTGTTTTTGAAAGAGCATTTCTATAAGTATATATCTTCTCACAATTTTATATTTCTTTAATACAATTAAAAAAAACGCGTGTGGAGCCGCGGGTTAAAACTCGTTATATAATAACGTTGTAAGCTGAGGTGATACACTTAAGTTTATATGCTGGCTCTCAAGGAAACTTACAAACACTATAATTGATTAAGAGTAACTTACAAGTGATAAACAAAACACTATAACTTTATCCATATGAAGAGATGTTTATCTATACTATAATAAAACTGTAGCAAGGTCAAATCTGTACATTAAATATTTTTTGAAAATTTTTATCGGGGTAGACTTTGTTATCGATATACAAGCCAAAAATAATCTTTTTACAATTTTTGTCTGTCTGTCTATCTGTCTGTCTGTCCCTGTGAACACGCATCACTCTGAAAGTACTGAACCAATTTTGACGAAATTTGGCACAGTGATAACTAATATTACAAGGTTACATCTAGAATACTTTTTATCCCCTAAAACGCAAGGGACTCTCCAGGATAACCGACGAAAGTCAAAAATTTGTAGTTAATGAAATTTTTGACGGATTTTGGTAAATTTTCATTGTGCTATATATAGCAGACAGATTAGCTAAAAAGATAAGTTATATTTCCCTAAGCTACTTTAAAAAAATTCCAAAAAAAAAAGATCGCCGGGATTCGAACCGTCGGCTCCGGCGGACCATATAATGTCCAGTACGTTATAACTGAGCTACGGCTAAATGACGTTTCTATGCGTAATTATGAACCACATATGGAAAAAAATATGTGTAAAGGAAACTGTCACTTATATGTTGTTACATTTATTTTATTGTATAAAAAATGTTTGCTAAACAAAGGTGACAAGATTTTTTCCTAAAACAAACCTAGATAATAGTTACATTGCATTGTAGAAGATGAATCTCAACTAGAGTTCTATCAGTACGTGTGTTGTTTCGATATTTGATAAAATTAATTTTCTAAATGTTGTTGAGTCTTGAAGTAGTTGGGTTCAGGTTTGTGAATCTCGGACGAGGGGGGGCAGCCAGCGTGTACCCGGTCTGTCCCTCTATAGGTAGGAGCCCGGCGGTCACCTTCCGCCGGGCGGACCGTTGGGGCGGCTCTACAAGGTGATTAGCCAGCACGATCCCTTGCCGCCCCAACATTACGGTCGGACGGTACACCGTGGGGTTTTAGTCCGTGCGAGTCGGACATAACCCACTCTCTCCACCGGGAGGGTGGGTATCCATAAGGGATTTCCCCACGTTATAAAAAAAAAAAAAAAAAAGGTTTGTGAATCTAAGATTAAAATAAATCAGTTGAGGTGTATGCAGTTATTTTTTTTTTCTCGAACTGACCACACTATTGACCTAGCAAAGTCTTAACAGCTTCACCGGACTACTGTTTGCAGTTACTATGTTGTATTTATACTAATATTATAATGAGTGGTAAAGTTTTGTTTTCGAGGAATGCTTGGTACCTACTACTGGTCCGATTTCAAAAATTCTTTCACTGTTAGAAAGGTATAATATCCCAAGTTCAGTATCTCAGTAAAAAAGGTGGTTTGTATGTCAAAAGTAAAATAAATGTGACCAAATTAAAATTAAATGCAGATTTCATGTATAATTTACAAATTCTTATAAAACAAACAACTAAAACAAAATGGAAATTTAATGTAGATAAAGTTCAACTTTTACAGTATGTTACGTGATGAAGTTACAAGGGGTAATGGGAAGACATTTATCGGCAATATATGTAAGTTAGTTTTGATCTTCACTTTGATGGCACTACTTTAGGTAATGCTGCGAATAGATTCTAGGCTTATTTTAAAAGATTTCTCACATACCAACTGGGTATATGTTTGAGTGAGTCCCTGGATAGTTTGGTTTCACGATTGGAAGTGCTGGATAACGCTGCAATAGGGTTTTAGGTTTTTTAAGATTATTTGCGTTTAAAAATACAATTGAAACCGGTAATAACCGATTTAGTGCAGACGAAGTTGCACGGGTCAGCTAGTATATTATAAAAAAACTTATTTCAATCCATTGACAAATTGTAACCAAATATATATTTATTTACGTCTTTCGTTAAACCTTAAATACAATATCGATAATACGTGAAATTTGCAACAAAACTTTTCGTGACCGTGACCGAATCGTCGGTTAAGGTCGGAACACTCAAACAAAACTCTTCCACATTTTTAACCGACTTCAAAAAAAGGAGGAGGTTATCAATTCGTCTGTATTTTTTTTTTTTTTTTTATGTTTGTTACCTCATAACTTTGGACTGGGTGAACCGATTTTGATGATTCTTTTTTTGTTTGAAAGCTGGTGCTTCCCGTGTGGTCCCATTTTAATATGGTCCAGTTCCGACAACGGCATCCAGTGCAAAACCGTATAAGTTTTAAATTTGCATTAATTATGTAAACGACAAATAGACGAATAACTCAATATCACGCTAACCAATTTCGATGATTCATTTTTTATTGGAAAGGATGTACTTCAAGGGTACTTTGATGAGAATTTGGTTAGGTTCTGATCATGGGATCCGTGACAAAGTAAGAAAACTTTCAAGAAACGAGCCTACTCCTTTCTTAAGGGCCGGCAACGCATCTGTGTTTCCTCTCGTGTCGCAAGTGTCCATGGGCGGCCGTGATCACTTACCATCAGGTGACCCGTATGTTCGTTTGCCACCAATATTATAAAAAAAACTCTTCAATTCTTAGGAGCCTTTTGTGCTTATGTTCGTTGCTGTGTTGCAACATGACGCAAGCATTGTAATTACATTACTTAAGGTGTATTATGTGTAAAGCGATGGTAGCCGAGTTGGTGGTAGAAACTATTGCGGATTATCGATAAGGTTGCGTTCGTACCAAACGTTACTTATTGTACAACCAATTGAAATCATATCGCATACCATACCGATAGATACCATACCGCAAAAATGCGCATATATTAATATACTTAAGGCGGAACGGAGTTCGCGGGCACTGCTAATAAAATATATTTATGTACACAAAAAATGGAAAAATAAAGTAAATTTTCAAAAAAAAGTATTAACCGACTTCAATATTAATCAAAAACCCATAAGGCACTAAAAAGCGGAAAATAAATAGTTTATCAAATTAACCAAATTAAATAAAACATATGAATATGTGTCCTACCTAGAGATATATTAGAAGTCGGTGCCAACTGAAAATCGTATCATCTACATAGGTACAAAAGTTTAAGTTCACTCTCGCGTCTCTGTAATACTTTTCTACCTGGAACAAATTTGAAATTTCGGTTGGCACCGATTTCCAATACATCTCTAGGTAGCACACATATTCATATGTTTTATTTAATTTGGTTAATTTGATAAACTATTTATTTTCCGCTTTTTAGTGCCTTATGGGTTTTTGATTGATATTGAAGTCGGTTAATACTTTTTTTTGAAAATTTACTTTATATAAATACTGATCAGTTCAATGATTATTCAAAAATAACGTCTATCTCGTTGCTTTAAGGTTCATAAATACACTGAATATTGCTTTCAAATCAATGAACACTTCAAATTCAATTGAAGTCGTTATTTATTTCAAGTGTAATTAGGAATGACAGCGTATGAAAACGCTGCATCAGAGTTAACTGATTTATTTAGAACTCTAATCTGAATTAAATTACGTACAAATTGTGTATCTTATTTCAATAGTCCTTGCACTTTAAATTTTAAGTCTAAGATGATGAGTGGGATTTTTTAGTTTTATGTAAACACTAGTCTCAGCTTGTGACTTCGATCTTATCAATTTTATTTCAATTATAAAATGTTATGTTACGTTCGTATGTTGATTTTTTCCAACCAAAATGTTTTGTAGGTAGTAGAGCCACGCTGAAGCTATTAATGGTTTCAGCATGAATGGGTCGGCTCGCCCACGGTAGTACCACCCTCCCACAGAAAACCGACGTGAAGTAACAGTGCTTGCATTGTTGCGTTTCGTTCGGTCAGTGAGAGCACGTTTAAAAAAAATTCCAAACCGTTGAAAATCGTTTTTTTCTCTTTATTTCAATATTTTTCTGAATAAGTTTCTGAATTTTTCATGTCGATATTTTAATAAGGGACTATCCATAAATTACGTCACACGTTAAGGGGAGGGAGGGGGTCAACGAAGTGTGACATTGTGTGACAAGGGGGTGGCAGGGGTCCTAAATTTCGTGACGTCACATTTCCAAATCTACGTGTTGAAACACAAACTTTGGCACTATTAACGAAATATTCAAAAACATCTGCAACCCTATCTATATCAACATAAGATTCAAATTGTTTTGTCGGTCACTCGCTATACTAGCGTTACGCGGCACGTGCCGACGAATTAGCGCCCTTTGATAAATTCCGCCAAACATACCACGCCTGCGCCTAGCGGTGATTTCTTTGTTTCTATTTCATTAGACAATTGACTTTCACGGATTAAACGACGTAGTTCTTTTAGTTCTGGTATTTTATGTTTTTAACTTACGTAACAAATTTAAAATGAACAAAAAGAGTGATTTAGGTAATCTTTATCGTAAATTAAGAGCTTATGGTAATCCCGAGAATCTTTGCTTGTGGGTAAAGAGTTTTTTGTCCGGGCGGAGCATAAAAGTTGTTGTCGATGATTACACCTCTGATGCCATAGTAATAAATACCGGCGTCCCACAAGGCTCTGTACTACCGCCAGCTCCTTTCGTTCTGCATATTAATGACCTTTTATATATTTCTAATATTCATTGTTATGCGGACAATACTGATGCCGTATACTGGGGTCGTGCAAACATCTCCCACGTACTTGTGGAGCAAAGTCGAACTAAACTTGTGTCTGATGTTGAGAGGACGTGGATAGGGCCTCTGAATTGGGAGAGGCAAACCTTGTCCAATGTAATTCTTCAAAGACAAAAGTCTGTGCGTTTTCTACAGAAAATATATCCATAAATCCATTCGTTATAGTACCTAAATTCCAGGGCACTTCTCTTAAGATTTCCAGTAATATCGGGATTCTTAGTATTAACATATTCAGCGATGTGCAATTTTGATCTTATTTGGAAAGCAAAGCTAAATTGGCAACCAAAAAGTTAGGTATCTTCAATCGGTCAAAGCAGTACTTGACCCCAAAGCAACGACTTGTGCTCTATAAAGCACAAGTACGTCCTCACATGAAGTACTGTTCACCCGTTTGGGCTGGTGTTCCTGCCTATCAGCTTTCCCCTTTTGATCGAGCCAAAGGCGAGCTATCCGCATTGTTGACGACTGCGCCGAGACATTGGATCTCCGTGTGTACTTTATCGCATGTACAATGGAGAATCTTTCGAAGAACTTTTTGACATGGTGCCCTCATCGACGTTCCAAACTCGTACTGCCCGACGCTGGCTGGTAGCTCATCCACACACTCTAAAACTTAATGAAACAGCAACAACTGTAAAGTTCTCCAGAACCTTTATTATGCGGATGCTGATATTGTGGAATGGGTTACCCAGTACAGTATTCCCTCAGAATTATGATATGGGTCTCTTCAAAAAGGGATTGAAACACACTCTTCAAGGCCGACAGCAAAATAGCAACAGCCCTGGCATTGCAGGTGTCCATAGGCGATGGTAACCATTTACCATCAGATGGGCCGTCTGTTTGTTTGCTGCCCTTCAGCATAAAAAAACTATACGAAGCTTACAATACACCCTACGCTTATAAAAAAAAACAAAATGTTCAAGAAGTTAATGGCTTATGGAAAAGTTTTAAAAGTGGTGACAATATTGAAGGTAAAGTGGAATCTAAAATCAAAGAATTGCAAATAAAAATGACGAAAAAGAAAGCGATACTCATGAATTGTTTTTCGAAAATTCCTTCGACGCACGACACAACACAAGTTCCCAACATCAAAAACCCAAACGAGAACGAAGTGATTGCTATGCCAGTTATAAATAATTTAATGAAGTATGTTCAAAGCCCATGGACTCAAGATGATTAGTTTTCTTTAATTAATAAAGTTATTGTTTTTTGTTTTGTTAATTTCTTGAAATGTTTGACTTGATGTTAATTTTTATTAAAAAATAATTTAAATGGATATAAAACTAATTTAGGACCTATTGTTTGAATTAAATAATTTTTAAATGTAAAATTGCAAAATATGTGACGTCACACTAGGGAGGGAGGGAGTCTCACAAATGTGACTAGCTGTGACAAGGACGGGGGAGGGGTCAAAAAATGATGAAATTCGTGTGACGTAATTTATGGATGGCCCCTAAGGCCGCTAAAGATTTAAAGTACCTTACACCTTTTCGAACGACTTCTGAACATTTTAATAGTGAAAATCCTAATCCTTATTTCTATTCTTTAATATGTCAACTTCGACCACTATTTCGATTACTTCGACCACAGCAGCGCTGGCTCTTGCAGAACTCATACCTCTCGACCTTAAAGTTTTCGAAGTACGAGCATTCGAATAAATTAAATTCACAGGTATTACTCATATTTTCCCACAAGACATTATGCTTGAACAATCACCACCTCCTCACCAGCTATTACACCCTGTGTGTAGAGTATCCATCACCCCATACATATCTCCAAATACCAGCAATACCTCTCTCGATCACCCTAACACGATACTCAATATCTATACTGATGGCAGCAAGTTAAAAGATTCCTCCGTTGGAGCAGCTTTTGTCGCCTATATCCCCCATATCCAACAAATTTCCATTAATAAATATAAACTGCATAACTCATGTTCAGTTTTTCAGGCTGAACTTTTTGCTACATACAAAACTTGTTCTTGGGCTAACTCGAATCATCTGTAACTACATCTCTCTATATACTGTGATTCGCAAGCAACCATAGGAGCTTTGCTTGATCGAAGCAATACACACACACTCACTCTAGTTTCCAAAACACATAAACTCAGCAACGCACGCATGCCTTACATTGTACACCTGCCAAGGATCAAAAGTCACGCCGGCTCTACTGAAAACGAAGATGTTGACGCCGCAGCAAAACACGCTGCGGATCTACATTCTGCAGCTAGGTAGCTGTGGATTCTTTCTGATGAGTTTCGCCAAGCGCGAAACCCGTGCTGAGCATCACAGGGTTTGGCAGGCTAGGTACGAAAACTCTCCTCAGGGTAGATACACTATTACACGTCTACCCAAATTGGAGGATATTATAAAATTACGTACATGTATTGTACTTTCATTCCATATTACACAAATATTAACTGGACACGAGTGTTGTAAGCAATACCTTTATCGCTTTAAGATTAGTGACGACAATACCTGCCCCTTCGATAACAATTGTGCAAAACTTTGAACACTTGTTTCAAGATTGCCTCAGGTTTAGCACGAAGAGACTAGGGCACATAATGCTTTGTGATAATCTTCGTACATGCCCATGCGATCTTTTGGGCTTGATGGAGAAGGAGTCTGCAATAAAATCGTTCGATAATTTTATCAAGCATGTGATTGTTAATCTTAAGACATTTAACGGATTTTGAAATAACCACGACTCTCTGACTTTTATCTTTATCAGGACTAAGAAATATTGGTGACTATTTATATTATGCTAATGCAACACGTCAAAGAAGTGAGTATTAAATCGTATCAAATTGTGATCACCCTTCTCTCTATTATATTGTCAATTTCAAATGATCTCTTCGCGAAAACAGCAAGTTTGAAAAAAAAAGTATGTCAACTTTAAGAAAAAAATTTTTAAAAAGTCGTTAACATTCATGTTAATAAATTCCATGTACACTGGTTGCGCCGCTTTATGTATGTTTGAAAATTCCCGCATTATGGATTAAATCGCGTCACTTTGAATTTTGACCAATTAATGCGATCAGGTCACGCCATCTAGTCTTGCCCAATCACATTTCCCTTTAACTATGGCACATGCTTATTCGCCGCGAGCGCGACGCTCGCGCCGCCAATAGTTTCGATTGCCGCCGCCAGTGTTCGACTGGTGCCGCCATTGTGTGTTGTGCGACTTCGTCCGCTGTCGTCGTGTAGTTTACGCGGCTCGCAGTGTCCTTGCCGAGCCGCGCCGCATGCTTACATTTTGAGTTTTTGCAAGCTCGAGTGAGAGATAAACGCATCGCTACATACGTGCCGACATTTATTATGAACAATAAGTGTTGTGTGAGAGAAGACTCGAAGGAAAGAAACGAGAAACACCTAGCCGGCTAGCCACGTGGAGACTGTATCATCGCCACGTATGTGCCAAGTTTCCATCCTGCCCTTCTCTCCTTAATCGTAACTGATCGCAATAGTTGAATATCAATATAGCACCCCCACAAATACAGTCCACTTAAATTGATCATAGATTAGCCACGTGGAGACTGTATCATCGCCACGTATGTGCCAAGTTTCCATCCTGCCCTTCTCTCCTTAATCGTAACTGATCGCAATAGTTGAATATCAATATAGCACCCCCACAAATACAGTCCACTTAAATTGATCATAGATACCCCCGCACCCGCGCGCCTCATCGGTGACGTCGACATCGCCGCGGCGTCACCATACACTATAGTCTAGGTTTGCCAGCAATGGGGTGCAATGTCAGGAACCTCCGCGTGGTGCACCCTGGGCAACGTCGACCGCCTCTCGGTCGGCGGCTGATACCTGACGAGTCGTAAGCCTGTTATACGGACTCCGATCCCGCCTCTTTCGATGAACCCTACCATATTCCTGGACTCTGATCTTTGCCTCTTTGTTTAACCCCTGCTTGCCTCTGGACTCCGATTCTCTTCTCTCACGTTGACCCCTGCTTTGCCTTATGGACCTCGATTCCCTCTTTCTCTGATGACCTACGCTCTGTCCCCTGGATTCCGATGATAGCAACCATGAAGAACGCAACATTTCAAAAGGAACTACCCCAGGAGGGTACCGGCGCTGCCGGAGAATCCCTCCCTGGGCCCTCGGGCCCGGGCTGCCCCGCGTTTTCTGGGGGGGGCAAAATTTTGCGGAACTCTAGACGAATAACGACTTTGGCAAGCACAATGACTACTGATTCTGCTTGTGTGATGGATTACGGTGTATTTGGAACGACGACTTCGGCTTGTTTACGGACTACTGATAGTAGCAATATGGAGACGGTAAATCTTAAAAATCGACTACCCCAGGAGGGTACCGGTGCCTCTGGCGCCGGAGAATCCCTCCCTGGGCCTTCGGGCTCAGGCTGCCCCTCGTCGTCTGGGGGGGGCAAAGCTTTGCCTGTAGTGGTTTTGGAGAGGGCTCCGTCATTGGACCGCCTCTCTGTTTCAAGCGGACACAATGCCGCAGCGTTGGTGTCGGTAGGATCTGCTGACGGTAGGGAGTCTCTCTACCTCAGCAAGTTCTATCGAAGGGTCGAGGACAGCGAAATGGAGGTGTGTCCATCTGCGGAGTCGGGCTCAGAGGCTGAGAGTCTGAAAGAAAGCTTCAGCAAAAAGCCACAAGAGAGGCCGCAGAGTACTACCAGGAAGAAGAAGTGGTACCCTGCCACCACGGATGACTATGTTGCCTTGGCGGCGGCCAAGTCTGTCCTTCTTCAGCAGCGGCAAAAGGAGCTGCGCCTACAAGCAGACGAGGAAATGGTAGATGTGGCTGCTAGAGTTCGGCTTGAGCGTGCGGCCAAGAAACTAAAAGTCACAAACTCGGACGAACAGCTCGCCTCCGATTTAAGAAAGAGGATTCTAGGCGATGTCGATATCATACTGAGAGTCGCCGACAAGTCGAAGAATCTGAGCGGGCCATTCCAGGGTGCTCTCAAGGAGGCGGCGGCGTCCATCGCAGACGCTATGAAGGTTATTGTGAAACGCCCGGCCTCTGAGGAGCTCCTGAAACTGCAGGAGGCGTACAGGGAAGCCAAAGACCGAGAGGCCAGACAAGCCGCTGAACTGAGTGCGCTCCGCAAGGAAGTGGCGGAACTTAGAGCTGAGATTGTGGCAACACGAGTCCAGGAAACTGCGACCAATGTTAGGCCCGTAGCTTTACCAGCTGCGCCTGTGGGTGAGAACTCTCCCCCGTCCCGAAAAAGGGTGGCACGAGAAGAGTTCCCAGCACTACAACAATCACGCGGATCTGCACCGTCTCAGGTATCTCCTGGGACGGTCACTATAGAGGAGTTGGAAAAGGCAATGCATGGAATGATGCTCCGAATGGGGAACGTGCTGGACGCCCGTCTCGAGTCACTGAAGGATCGGCTCTTACCTGAAAAACGTTTGCGCCCACCATTAGCTGCCGACAAAAAAGCCGCCCAAGTGACAGATAGCACTGCAGCCCCTAGGGCGCTGACAATTCAAACCACTGATTCTTCTAACACAGCCGGGAAGAAGAAAAAGTGGAAAAAGAAGTCATTGGCAGCACAAGAGGCTGTGGCCTCACAAAGAACTTCTTCTATACCTGCGCCTGTGACAAAGGAAAGTTGGGTCATGGTGGCAAGTCGCGGTGCTAAGAAAAAATCTTTAGCACAACCAAAGACGGCGCCGTCTAAGATGATCCCGGCCAAACTCGTAACTCCACGTTCGTCAGCCATAGTGCTGACGATCCAAAAGGAGGCAGGCAGTGATGCGGACTACAGGAGGGTGGTGTCGATAGCCAAGAGTAAGGTAGATTTAGCTAGCTTCGATATCCCTTACGTGAAATTTAAGGAGACAGCTACCGGAGCCCGCAAGTTAGAGGTTCCAGGCAGCACGAGCGCGGACAAAGCAGACCGCCTGGCGACGATGCTGAAGACCGTCTTCGCCGAAAATATTGGCGAGGGGGCGGTCCAGGTGTCTAGACCGACCAAATGCGCTGAGCTCCGCATCACTGGGCTCGATGACTCCGCCACCAAAGAGGAGATTGCCTCAGCGGTGGCCGCAAAGGGAGGCTGCTCTGTGGCACAAATTAAGGTGGGCGAATTACGCCGGGCACCTAACGGGTCTGGCACCGTGTGGGTGCGTTGTCCGGTGGCGGCCGCGAAAAAGGTAACACAGGAACGGAGGCTTCTGCTGGGATGGGTGGCGGTCCAAGCTACTCTGCTGCAACCCAGAGCCACTCGATGCTACCGTTGCCTGGAGGCTGGCCATGTAAAGCAACAATGCACAGCGGAGACCGATCGCAGCGACAAATGCTTCCGCTGTGGCAAAGCGGGGCACAAGGCTGCCCAGTGCGAGGATATCCCACACTGTCCATTGTGCGCAGAAGCCAAACGGCCTGCAAATCACAGCTTGGGCGCTAGAACATGCAGGCCCCCTCCTAGGAAAAATGGCAGAACGGCCAAAGGTAGCCAACCCTCCACTAATGTTGCAGCTAAAGCTGCCCCCAGCGCCTCCACGAGGCCCGAGGAAGAGCAGGTTATGGAGGTCGTTTAATCAAGATGGCCTACAGATTTATACAGGCGAACATTAACCACTCGGCTGTGGCTCAGGACCTTCTGGTCCAGACCATGGCCGAGTGGTCGATCCAGGTGGCGGTGGTCTCTGAGCCTTACTATCTCCCTGCCAGGAGTAATTGGGTGGGGGATGCGTCGGGCACGGTGGCCATCGTCTCCTCTACGTCGGTAGGATCCCCGATCTTAATAACCAAAAAGAAAGGCTCAGGATACGTCGCGGCTCAGTGGAGGGATATGGTGGTCATCGCGGTATACTTCTCCCCGAACAGGCCCCTCTCTGAGTTTGAGAGCTTCCTAGACGATCTTGGAGATTTCATTAACCGGACTTTGCCGTGTCCCGTTCTTGTGGCGGGGGATTTCAATGCAAAGTCGTCGCTGTGGGGGTCCCCCGCCACTGATGCGCGGGGCACAACACTTCAGGAATGGAGTGCTACAGTCGGCCTGTCTGTCATTAACAGAGGATCGACGAACACCTGTGTGCGGCAACAGGGTGGGTCCATTGTGGACCTCACTTTCGCTTCCCCTGTTGTCGCAAGACGAATACAAAACTGGCGAGTCATGGAAGGGGCGGAGACCATGTCAGACCACTTATACATAAGATTCGACATTTGTCCTTCCGTGACGACTCCAGTTTCAACCATGGATTCAACGCTGGCTCCCAAGTGGTCTTTAAAACAAATGAGAGAGAACTTCTTGATCGAGGCCTCGATAGTTGCATCCTGGCCGGCGCTGTCGGATGAGCCGGTGGACGTCGCTGCGGAGGCGGGTTGGTTCCGGGGAACTATGACCCGCATATGCGATGCTGCCATGCCCCGGGTCCGGCCTCAGCCTCCAAAGCGACGTGTGTATTGGTGGACCTCCGAGATCGCGCGTCTGCGAAGACTGTGTGTCGCTGAGAGGCGCAGATACTCTAGGTACCGTAGGCGGCGGCATGGCCGGGAAGCGGCTATCGAGGCGGAACTATATTCGGTCTATAGAGAAGCCAAGAAGACCCTCCAAGTGGCGGTCCGAAATGCCAAGACACGGGCGAGGGAGGACCTCCTGGAGACTCTGAACAGTGATCCGTGGGGACGTCCCTATCGTATGGTGTTGGGTTCTTTACGACCTTGGGCTCCCCCGATCACGCAGAGTCTCCAGCCGTCGATTTTGGCCAATATAATGTCCGTGCTGTTCCCACAGCGAGCCGAGCATAGACCTCCATTTAGAGCCCCTTTCCTCTTACCTGTTCAAGAGGACGGCGAGGCGCCTGGTATCACTGAGGCGGAGTTAGATGTAGCAGTACGACGGCTCAAGGCGAAAAATACTGCACCCGGCCCTGACGGCATTCCAGGCCGCGCATTGGTCTTAGCACTGGATGCGTTGGGGGACCGACTGCGAAGACTATTTACCGCCTGTTTGCAGTCTGGCCAGTTTCCCGCCCAGTGGAAAACAGGTCGCCTTGTCCTCCTCAAGAAGGATGATCGCCCGGCAGACACCCCGTCGGCGTATCGACCGATCGTCTTGCTCGATGAAGTCGGGAAGTTATTTGAGCGTGTCGTCTCGCAGAGGCTGGTAAAGCATATTACCCGCACAGGACCTGACCTCTCACCTGTGCAGTTTGGCTTCCGGGAGGGTCGTTCAACGATCGACGCGATCCTACGCGTAAAGACCCTCTCGGAGGAAGCGGTCTCCCGGGGTGGGGTGCTGCTAGCTGTGTCCTTGGACATAGCGAATGCTTTCAACACCCTACCCTGGGAATGCATCAGGGAAGGGTTACGGTACCACAGAGTGCCCCGATATCTGTGCAACATAGTCGGGTCTTATCTAGAAGATAGGTGCGTTATGTGCGTCGGACAAGACTCCAGCACCCACCAGAGGGAGATGTCGTGCGGTGTTCCACAGGGGTCGGTTCTCGGTCCGCTCCTGTGGAACATCGGGTACGACTGGGTGCTGCGAGGTGCCCTCATGCCTGGCGCATCTCTAACGTGTTATGCGGACGACACGCTCGTTACAGCCCGAGGAGACAACATCAGGGACGCTATTCGTCTAGCTACCGCCAGCGTGGCCCAGGTGGTCTCTAGGATAAGAATGTTGGGGTTGGAGGTGGCTCTCGACAAGACGGAGGCCATCTGCTTCCACGGGTCTCGCAGAGCGCCTCCACCCGACACCCATCTCATCGTCGGCGGAGTGAGAATTCAAGTCAGGCCCACGCTGAAGTATTTGGGACTGATACTAGATGGGCGGTGGACATTTCGAGAGCATTTCTGCAAACTGTCCATAAAAGTCATGCGGAGTGCCTCCGCTTTAGCAAGCCTCCTGCCCAACTTAGGAGGAGCAAACGCGGGCTGTCGGTCCCTATACCTCGGTGTGGTGAGATCGATGGCACTGTACGGTGCCCCAGTTTGGCACGAAGCCCTGACCGCCGGTAACGCTGCTGTTCTGCGTAAACTCCACAGAATAATGGCCGTCAGGGTTATACGGGGGTACCGTACGGTGTCGTACGATGCGGCGTGCGTCTTAGCTGGCTCTCCGCCTTGGCATCTCGTAAGCCATGCCCATGCAGCTTTTTACCAATGGCGTGCCGAGAAAGTAGCCCAGGGTGAAAACATTCCACCCAGGGAGTTGGAGGCGCAACGAAGCTTCTGGCGACTAGTGATAACGCTGACATGGAAAGAGAGTCTGGAGTCAGTCAGCGCTGGGTTGTGGACGGTGGAGGCAATCCGCCCTGTCCTACACGAATGGCTGGAAAGGCCACATGGTGCACTTACCTTCCGGCTGGTGCAGATGCTTTCCGGTCACGGCTGTTTCGGCAAGTATCTGCACCAAATAGCCGGGAGGGAAGTGACACCAAAATGCCATCATTGTGACGCCTGTGATCTAGATTCCCCACATCACACCCTGACGGAGTGCCCAGCGTGGGCCGACCAACGAAACGAGTTGGCGGCAGTGGTAGACTGTGGTCTCTCCCTGCCGAACCTGGTGCAAGCTATGGTCGGCAGCGAGAGATCATGGCGCACTGTCGTCGCTTTTTGCGAAGAGGTCTTTCGGCAGAAGGAGGAGGCCGAAAGGGAGCGGGAAATGAACCCTGAGGCTCCTTTGGTGCGGCGTAGGAGAGCAGGGCGTCGAAGGAGGGGAGGTGGCCATTTCCACCTAATGCCTCCATAATATGCCTTCTGGCGGCGGATGCGGGGGCGTCCGTCGCCGTGAAGAGAAGGCCCGAGACGTGGAAGCACGGTCTCAGCCGCTGCTTCGACAAAGAAGCCTGGGGAGAGAAGTCTCTCTTCCCGAGAGGAGGGTTCCGTATTACCATCTTACGAAACCCAAGCGCGTGGCCAGGATAGTGGACGAATGCTAGCCGTGCACCCGCATCCTGTTCCACACATTCGCGCTGAGCGGCAGAGGGGTTTTTAGCCGGTAAGAGTCCGGCATAACCCTCGCGTTGTCCCCCGGCAACGCGAGGTGTATCCGATGCAGGATTTTCCCCTCTATATAAAAAAAAAAAAAAAGGTTTGCCAGCAATGGTATATTTATTATTAATAAGAACTTTGTTTCCAATAAACGATGTAATTAATTTAATTGCAATGAAAACACTAATATCTTTCAAAAGTTTAAACGTGTTGAAAATTATTTGAAACTTCTCATGTAATCGATACTTACGTACAGCATGTTATAAAAATGTATGAGAAAAATTTACTATTCCCACCAGTGAGTGGCTGCTGAGAATTAAGCTCCATCGAGAATTGCAGACTTAAAATTTAACCAATAATACACACATATCTAAATAAAAGTTACTGTTAGCGAAGGGTCGTTCAAGTAAGCAGAATTTTTGTGATTTCTGACCGCCTCTTCCTCCTCGTCTTCTTTGACTATCCAAAAGGCCCATTATGATGGGGGTTTACAATCCCATTAGTATTGATGTCTATCCGATATGTGGTGGTCGCATTATCGCGTCCCACAACTCAATTGTGAAACATCCTGTAGTTATAATAACAAACTTAAATAACTAATATAAAACGCTTAACTGCATCGAAGTGCGACGTATTGTTTCTCACACCATGCATACAAACACTGCGAAATTTCTCCATTTACAACGGAAAACTTTGATTTTATTCGGACTATGGCCTCTAGCGGGTTGTAGTATTCTATACAAAATGTATAAGATATTCACGCTGATTTTTCAATACACCCTTTTAATTTTTAACGGTGTATATATGGTGTCGGTATGGGGTGATATCGATGCGATGTCGCAAGCTTCTTATTTTCTTCTCACGCAAACAACTCTGTGTTGTAAAGCAACTGCCTTTGTTTACAACGAGGTCAATATTCAGAAGATACTCGATATAATGAATAGTGATATGTTTACGCCAGTCAATAAGGTGCAGGAGAAGTAAGTAAATTGTGTTTACTAGATGTTATTTGCGATTTCATACAGTTAGGTAAGCCTGACAAAATCGTGTGTGAAGTAAGACCGTTGCGTTAAGTCGATCTATGTTGGGAATATAGGCATTTACAATTCGGCTTTTGTTGGCAATGCTCGGTTGTCTCTAATACTTTGTCACGTCACACGGCCACTTCGTATTACTCGTATTTACTTCGTAATTGTGCTTCCGTTCGTTTTTTTTAACGTATTTTCATCTATTAGCTTAAAACTTACTTAACATAACGCTTCCACTATTATACAATATAAATGTAGTCTTTATTTATCCAATGTTTCCAACAGTTTGAATGCTCATAAATATATTAATAGACACCGTTTCATTACACTTTTATAATGCGAGCACGTGGTCAAGTTCACGCAAATAAGCAAATCAGTAACGAGAGCCGAGCATTATGCTCATTATTCTGACCTCGTTTAAAACGCAATTCTATACAAAAAATAAATATGAAAATAAATAATTGTTTAAATGCTCTTACAGAATTATAAAGAAACATTCGACATTAATTAGGGCAATGTATAAGATTATGTTCTTCTTTACTATGACAATAATAGGAGGATGGACCGTGTTACCATTTATAGAGAGAAATGAAAAAACTTTTGTATACAACGAGAGTTGGTAAGTATTGTTGATAATAAAAAAATAACTAGGTTATACAGGCTTAAAGTGGTGATGGCTCAGTTGATAGCATATCTCATACCAATGAAAATCTGTCACCAAGCACCTATTGGTGTGTTCTTGCAGTTGCACTTAAGAGCCAGCCCCATTTAGGTTTAGCGTGTTCGCCATCGTAGATCACATCGACATATAACGTCCCACGCGATTGTCGTCAAGTGATAAAACTTGTAGAGGATAAGAAAAGGCTTGTTTGATATTCCTACAGAATGAATAATTCGTGTATCGGATTGCTATTTAAGACATTTTTTTGTTTTCAAATATATGTATACACTTCTCCGTCTTTTGTTATTATAAAGATTTTTATAATTGAAGTCTATTATCTGTTTTTGCTTATCCTTTCTGAGGGGTGAACCGATTTTGATAAGACTTTTACTGTCAGATAGAGCATTTTTAAAAGTATTCTCTAAGTTTAATATAATTACTACTTTTATTGGAACTGGACAACGTTAATTTCCGTAGTTTTTCAGTAAAACCTTCGGATAAGGTTGCTAAAATATGTGTAGAATGAGTAAAATATGATTTTATAAAAAAAAGAAGTATGAAAGGTTTTAACTTTAGTATAGTTAGATTATAATTTCGCTGCTATGGCTAGAGTCAGAGCCCCCAAATAATAATAAATAAATAAAAAAAAAGGCTTCAAAAAACGACATAGCTTGAAAATTGTTGGTACACTGATTAATGCAATGAAAAATAATGTAATTCGTGATTATAAAATACATAGTTTCTGTTGAAAATAATAATTAATTAAAACAAAGTCGAGAGCTGCAGCTAGCGAGTAATATAAATAAAAATTCTGACATTTCCTGTTGTGTGCGTATAGGATGTACGAAATCGACACAAAAAAAAGTATCTCGTAAAAACATAACAAATTATGATTAGCATCGTAGGTCAGAGCCAGCGCTTCTCGCACATACGCATGTTACAATGACAACGCTAATGAGTAGACCCTGAACTTTAAATACACTTATGAGATATAGATGTGCACTTTCGATTTGTAGTCTTGCGTCCTCGATTTTTTTTTTATATTCACAATAAAACGAACCACATTTAGCTGTATTTTATTGGTTTAAAAAATTGTATTTATTTCGTCTTCTTGGCTTTTCATTAGTCGTTTTTCAACTGGATATCACATGTTGTTTGTTATATCGTTACCCACAAATAGTAAAATTTATACATTTAAATAAAATTAAGTAAATCAAATAACCAATTCTTACTATTGATAACGTACATTAATTTATTAATAAACTGTTTGGGTTAATCACCGAAACAGGTTAATTGATTCTGATAAAATTTTTACTAACAGACGGAGAATTTATCAGAGTATTTTACAGGCCTACCCTCATAATTAATTAAAAAAACTGCATTATTCCATTATCAATTACATTATATGATAGCATTAAAGCCGAACTTTTACAATGCAAGCAAATAATCACGCTCAGGATAATAAGCCAACCAGGAAACATGTCCGAGCATATTTATTGTACAGTTATATACCGAGTTCTTTAAGCTTTAAGGTCGATTTCAAGTGCATCTCCACGAACATAATGACAGTTACATGACGTTATATTTTCAACTTGGAGGTAGTAGTAAACTAGTGGCAATCTAGAAAATGGTTTCTTTACGAATTTTTCCTCCACTGATACTCAAACTAACTCTATAGGTGTTACAATTTCGTTGCCACTGAGTTATCATCGCACCATGAACTCATAAATTCACGTAAACTCTTTAACTATAGGATGCCGGTGGATGTAAATAGATCACCGGAATATGAGCTAGCTTTTGTGATACAACTCCTGGCTATTGTCATTAGTGGATCGATCTTCATGTCAGTCGACACAGTGACAGCGGCAACCATTATGTGTGCGTGTGCGCAGCTTGATATCATAACGGAGAAAACGAAAGAGGCTTGTTCAATTTGATTTCCTTTTAAAGTCACCACATTATTTCACATTTTCAAGTTCGAAGTATGATGAAGTAAAATCGTTAAATATTTAATTTTATTGAACTTTAATTTATTGTTGGAGCATGCAGTAGTTGTTTATAAATATGACTGCATTTAAATTTAATCACAAAATTGTTACTATTAGTATGTTTACAAATGTATTGTCATGTGGATGACCCATGATAAATAAATAAATAGTGCCTTCCACCACAATACATTTTTATCGCGATATATGTTCTTATATAGTTCTTTAAATCTATACTTTTATACAAATATTATAAAGCTGAAGAACTTGTTTGTTTGAACGCACGTATCTCAGGAACTACTGGTCCGATTTGAAATGAAATTCTTTCAGTATTAGATATATGTAGTGATTTGTTTTTAACGCCATCTATCATTTTTTGTACGTTACTTTTATAGCTAACGATAATTAGCTATAAATGTTAGTTAATTTTTATATTATCAGCAAAATTGTTTATCACGCCATCTACGTTCTTATGATAAACTAAAACTGCTTTTTGTTAACTTTACGTTGCGGTATCAGGCGTCACGTGTAGCTGGTTTTTTACATTATACAGTACGGTAAAATATTATTTAAGTGTTCTTCATCAGTAGTGTCTATTGGAACTTTATTTACCAGTAACAGTAATTTTAAACAGTGCGCCATAATATTAAGAGAGACAAAAAGAGAAGAAATGTTGGAAATAATGGAGAAGAACTACGCATTGTTAATTGACTGCATAAAACACCACCAGGCTGTGAATGCGTGAGTCAACTAATATCTTGATATTTTAGTTCCTTTCTCTCAGTAATGTTAATATGTTTTTACTCAAGAAAAGAGCTTATTCTGTTACAGATGATAACACTATGGACACTATAACTTAAACGATTCGTATCTGTTGTAAATCACATACATATTTTAATATCCGTAGGTAGACTATAATATATGTTTTCTTTTTTTTTTTACTTTTTTTTTGGCAACCAATCCTTTAGATTATTAAATGTAAATGTCAAGTGAGTATCGATGTTACAAGTTTCTTGATATAATTTCAATGAACTAACAAGATGGTGGCCATATTATTAGAACTTTCCATGGAGTTTTTTGGCATCTAAGAATTCATGGTCCGTGGTATTATTTTCCATTCACTTCACTTATGCATAATAAACAAACTATATTACATAAAACACCACCAATTTCACACAATATAGAGTCAAGTAACGCAAGATTATGAATAAAATATAAAATCCACTACATGACAGACCAAAATCCCGCCAAAAACGATATAATATATGTTGTTTGAGTCGAATGAGGTTCATTTGTTTTATACACTTTTTTACACATTGGTCACACTTATACTTTTATAGCTGTGGTTATAGTTTTCTTGAAGGTTTCTTCCTTTTATTTTTCCTCGTATTCGCTTCAATAACCAGAATATAGCAGTCCAGGATGTCAATTAGCGCGCTAATATACCTTATAAAACGGAGGGTGGATATCTCTAAAATGCTGACGTCATAATTTGTGAGATTGCAATCCTGTTTAAAGTCCTGCTTATTGGTTATTTAACCTTATATGCGATGTATTTCTGTTTATGATGATATAAATATGATTAAAATAAGGGATACAAATTTCTTCAGGTTCGTGGAACTAATTGAGAACACGTTCCACGTTCACGTGTTTTTCCAACTGTGTGATACCGTGCTCATAATATCCATACTAAGTTACTGTACTGTGGATGTAAGTCTCATTCAAATACATAATAGAAATATCTTATGACAGGGTTATAAGTTTTGATTCTGAACATATGTTGGTTTATATATATTGACATTATCATTTGCAAATCCAGAAGGGCTGTAATAGTTGAACTTAATTTTGAAGTTACATAAAAAGAGAGAGTCTCTAATAATATCAAACCAACATTCTATCCGATAAAAAGTCGTGATAGTTGAATGGTGTGACCGGTGGAATATCAACCCGACGTCCGCAGGTTCGAACCCAGGCATGTACCAACAAATTTTTCAGAATTGGCGAACATTTACTAATTTAAATTGGTAACACTATCGGCTGACGGTGAAGGAAAACATCGTGAGGAAACCTGAACCTGAGAACTGTGCTTGTAGTACTACTGTATGTAGGAAACTGTATGTAAGGTATGTGTGTATCAACACAGCTGTTGATTTCTCAGAGTTGAAATGACCAATACGTAGGCTGGCGTAGTGATAACGTCGATACCTTTCTTCAGGTAGAGGCTTATAGCCCTGCAGTGGGTTTCTTACAGGCTGATTATTATGATTTTATCCGATAAGAAAATAAATTATTTTCTAGGTTTAACAGTTAGAAGAAAAGCAGTTAGAATAGATACAGTGACATCAGCATTAAATTCAAGTATTTGCGAAAATGTAACGAAGAATAGTTTCATATAATTTTGATGAATAAAAACTGCCCAATAAGTGATCGTTTTTAAATTGTGTTCATATTTCAGGAACCACCGAACACAGTGCATTTTTACACATCAATCAATTATTTATTTATAATGCTGACACAGTTGTACCTTTACTGTTGGTGTGGAAGTGAGCTTACTTCAAGGGTAGTTTTTTTTATAATGACACATAAAATAGTTTAATTAGTTGCGAAAGATCAAAGAGCAGATGGTATAACTTTATAACTTCAAATATCATGGGTGATTATAGTTTTTAATTTAAATACACTTTGCGCATTTTAGAGCAGCGTTGTCCAAGATTGGCTATATCAGATGCCATGGTACGAGCAGGATCTCAAATTCAAGAAGACACTAATGATAACGATGGAGTGTATCAAAAAACCAATAGTATTCAAAGCAGGACACTACATACCGTTATCACGGACTACATTTGTTTCGGTGCGTAGCTTTATTTTACTCAAGAAGTATGGCTACCGGCTTGATGAAGAGGCTTAATGAAGTATGCTGATAGTTATTCATTTACAATTAAACACTTAGTTGTTTTCTAGTACTACCAGTATTAAGAATGAATTTTAATGTCACATAAAGATTAAAGTCTTAATTTTCGTTTTCAGACGCATATCGATAATCTCATTCAATTGAAACTTTATACTTTCTTTCTTAGCACTTGCATGAGCCTTTCTGCTATAGTATCACTAACGTATAATAGACGACTTGTGTATCGTTTTAACATACATTTAAATTTTGTTTCAGATTCTTCGTTGCTCCTATTCATATTTTGCTTTATTAAAACAATCGAAGGATTAATTAGAATAATTATCTTGCCTTTCAGTTAATTTGCAGTTCAGTTGCCTTAAGTTATGCGGAATAACTTTATAATTATATCCAAGTAAATAGTAAGCACATCTTTTAGGACATTAGTTGTAGTAGTAGCAGTAGAACTTGTTGATTTTCTTGTAATTACCATTAATGATAATATTAAGTGAAGAATATGTTATAAAAATAAAAATTATTCAGGCTTGTTGTATATCTTATCTATCTATTATAATCTAAACAATAACGCAAATAACAAACTTGCGACAAATTTAATAATTGATAGTAGACGTAGAAAATTAAAAAATGTAAAGGCTGTTAAATTATTCTATACTTTGTTATACTATATTATTAATTTTTTTAAATACGCAAAATATGAGGAAGTTATATCTTTCATTACTGCTTCCACCATTAGGAAGAATGGAACCGCTAGGAGATACAACAACGTTGTTATTCCGAAGAGGTAAATATGCTGAAAAAGAAAAAAAATGTTTATTAGTCTACGCAATACTTTTATGAAAGTATTAATGTTGAAGTTGCCGTAATTATTGATGAATTTGCAAGAAACTTAGCAGATAATGAAGATGAAGATTCGCATTTTACTGATAGTTCTTTTTAATTATTTCCTACTATAAGAATAAAGCCTGTAACTTATTAATAACATTTATGAATGTGTGGTTTAATAGATTCATTCAGGCGCTAGAATATGTGAGTTCGGCTATAGAGATTTATCAAATCATAAATCAAATGATATATCCTCTCCGAGATAATCTTTATAATTATATTAAAATTGCTTCAATTAAGGATTTGACAGGAGAGTTCACCCCAGTTCAGTAACTACAGTACAGTACAGATTAGTAAATTACTAATATTAGATTTGGCGCAAATTACTCAAATAATATTGTTGTTGGATTATTCTGCATTGTGACCTTTGAGTTAAAGGTCATTTTCATTATAAGTATAAGCATTTCTGATACCATAAATCCCAACCACTATAACGTACTCGCTGATGACTTCATAATAGTAAATGCTATAAAGAAAATAGTAATTTGCTTAACTAGTTACTGAACTGACAGAAACTTTCCTGTCAGATCCTTTATTGAAGTAATTTTAACACCGTTGTAACGATCGTCTGGGAGAGGTAATTTTTTAAATAATAAAATTCATAGGTCCGGTATCGTTTAGAATAAGTTCCGATATTATACGTTTACACACAACGGGATCATATTATACCTGACGCCCAGTAGAATGTAAATAAAGTTAAAATGCATGAGATAAACGCTGTATGTAAGTCTACTGGGGACAATCCATCCTCGCCACTCGATTATATCACGAAGAATTGCTAAAAAATACGGTGGTAGAATAAGCAGTTCAATAGTCTGTTGTATGCGGAATTTATCACAAGGATCATTTAGTAGGCTTTCTTAAATTCTCTTTCTTGTATTTCTAATTGGGTGAAATATTATAATTGAATTTTAAGCCATTGGAAATTTCAAACATAGCCCAAGAATGGATGGAATTGCTAGGTAATAAAAAGAAGAATAATTTGAAAATTAATAAATGACAGTAAATGAAATAAATATGAAATATGTTGCAACGTTTCATAAACACAAGACTAAGAAACAGAAGACGACGATTAATGTACCAGCTGTTAGGTTAGTTGCTCACAATATTCTAAGGGATGATAGTGCATAGTCACATTAAACATATAAAATAATAATATGAAAACAAATACTAATAAACAACAAAGAAAACCTAAGTTAAAATTTGTTCTAAGACTTTCAAAAGTATCAACACAAACGTAATAAACCTAGGTGCAATGACCGGTGCCCAAAGCTGTAAGGGGCGACTCGGAGTTACTAACCTTCGATTATAAAACGAACAATAAACCCTTTTGTTTTGTTCATGCCGTTCCCACGTTCATTTTCACTTCACCCGACGGTCATTGACACTGTTCTTTAACATAGATGCGTAAAGGATTGCGTATAATTTTTGTATTTTTCTAGATAATTAGGTCCACTATTTTTTTAATTGATTTAGAACGAGAATCGACTGCGGAGTATCCTCCATAAATAGTGCTATTGCCTAAACTTTCATCCTGTATAAGTATTTTAAACGAACTGAATGTAAAATAATTTCTCTTAGCCTCATAAAGGTCTGAAAACCAAAAATTCTAAATTTTTACAAATTGTCCTTAAAATTTGTGATTACTAATTTTAAGTAGCTATGGAAATACTTTTGTAACATTTAAAACAACCGTATTTGAACATACGGCTATCTATTTTGTTTAATTTAGAAAATCCAATATGAGATGTCATCGGTACAGATGTACTTGGTTCGTAATAGTGGTTCATCATAGAATTGACAATATCCCTTATTGAAACAATGAGAATTAATATACATTTTAAATTCAAACTTGTATAGTTGTCAGTGAAACTCTTACTTCGACATTTCACAACCACACCGGTGATCCCAAAGGCGATTATCAAAGACAATATAAATCGATGCGTCGCAGCGTAGAGCATTCGCACAACAAGAGATGCCCTCTTCCCTCTATGTAGAAGAAACTAGCCGAATAAACGACTCCAAACAACTCCAACTCCAAACAACTCCAACTCCCTGGTACAACAAGCTATAAGTGGGCTGTATATATCTAGAACAAAAACGAAGAATAAATATATAATTAGCAAATATAAATTTGTACTGAAGAGCAATTCTAAATAAAACTTATGGAAAAGCATCTATTTTGAAATAAAAGTATTTAAAGATCCAGACGTAGAGCTAACGTCTTTTTCATCACACTATAGTTAATAAACCTGACGGATTTCTCCATTGTTTTTATATAGTGAAAAAATATAGGGTGCGCCATCCTTATCTGGTTAATGAAATAATGGAATAACTTTGTCAATTCTCAATAGATTACAGGGAACCTTCTAGTTAGAACCTGCCAGAAATCTTTGTGAATGTCACAAGTGTATTTTTTTATAACTTTCTTTCTTGCCAAAGTAAGTAAAAATTCCTACTAATTTTAAATCCTATCATTTTAACTTTTAATATTAGGTCTTTACCTATGAAATTGCCGTTTTGTATGCAAAAATTTAAACGATTTTTTTTCATGTATTTTTTATTTGTATTAATCGAAGTAATCACCCATGCAAACAATGCATCTTTGCCAACGCAGTGGCAGTTTATTGATGCCCTTCTTAAAGAAATCAGCTGGACGGGAGGCAACAAATTCTTCAAAGGCATTTTGTACTGCCTCTCGGGTATTGAATTTTTTTCCCGCCAAGGAGTTATCCAAATTCTGGTAAAAGTAGTAGTCTGTAGGCGCAAGGTCTGGTGAGTAGGGCGGATGACGGAGAACTTCCAACCCCAGTTCTTGCAACTTGGAGACCGTCCGTTGTGCAGTATGAGGTCGCGCGTTGTCGTGCAGGAGCAGCGGAGACGAGCGATTGACCAGTGCTGGTTGGAGATGTGCCAGCTTCTCCATCATTGTGTTCAGTTCTTCACAGTACACATCTGCAGTAATGCTCACCCCGTTTGGTAAGAAGCTGTGATGAATCACACCGGCGCTAGACCACCAAACAGTGACCATCACTTTTCTAGGGGTAAGTTTTCGTTTAGGGCATTGTTTAGGTGCTGAACCAGGATCCAACCAACTTGCTGAGCGCTTGCGGTTATGAAACAGAATCCATTTTTCATCGCAGGTAACAATGCGGTTCAAAACACCTTCATTTGTGTGTCTGTAGAGCAGTGCAAGGCACGTCTCGACGCGTACTTCGCGCTGGCGATCATTGAGTTTGTGGGGCACCCATTTGTCAAGCTTCTTTTTCCTTGCCAATTTGACGCAAATAGACCAATATTGTTTTGACGCTAACGTCGAAAGCTGCTGCTAATTCAGCCGTAGATTGTGTACCATCAGCTTCCACAATCGCCTTTAATTCGTCATTATTGACCAAAGTCTTCGGACGACCGCGAGGTTCATTTTTCAGGTCGAAATTCCCAGAACGGAAGGGAGCAAACCAATAACAGGTGGTGCGTTGGTTTGTAGTGTTAGCTCCGTAAACGTCGTTGATGTTGCGTGCCGCTTGTGCCGCGTTGCTGCCACGACGGTACTCATATTCTATAATTACTCGAATTTTTAATGTATCCATGATGACAAAAAAGATTGAAATGCGATGAAAATGTAACACTAATCAATAAACAAATGACTACTTTTGGAAAAAGAATTCCATGTTTTTAAAATAAAATTAATTTGAAATTAGAATTCTTAGCCAAACAAAAATTATTTTGATTTGAAATGGCCAGTACTGCAGAACGGCAATTTCATAGGTAAATACCTATTATTTCCAACTGCAGTAAGCTTTAGTCTATTCCAGGTTGTAAATCACAAAACAGTTTAAACGTGCGAAACTCGGTTGTTTTCAGAAAGGTGAAATCGTTTGTTCTGCGAATTATGTATGAAAAGCGCTGTGATCATACCGACGATGTAGCTCGACATATATTTGTGCCCATAATTGTGAAGAATGTGGTACAGATAAAGGCATAAATAGAGAAGTTATAAACAATGTAACAGTCAGCGAGCTTCCTTCAAATTATCAATTCTTATTGGTAAATGCTAGCAGTCAATAACTTTCATTGTGCGGAACGATTGATGACATACGGATTATATTAGTTAAGCCAATGATCATCAACGTACTGACTACACAAACTTTAGTCTTTGGAGTGGCCTATTTTAATTTAAGAACAACACTATCAAAAAATCAAACAAATGTTATTACTAACAATTACAACTTTACAATTAAACTATACAATTACAAGCGTATTATTAACTAAAATTGGAACTACTCCTTTATTACAATTGTGAGAACATACTAATAGGTTTTCGACAACAGATTTTTAATTTGACTATAAATGTGATAGGAGCACAATAGAATGTTACCTAATGTAAAAATATATCTGGAGATGGTACGAAATTATACTTACTGGGCGTCAAAAACGCTATACTCGACACTATAGCGTTATCATGCAACCAAACGTGAAATGCAGGTAGGATCAAAGAGAGGACAAGAAGGAGTGCGAGCACCATACCGCGGTCTCTGGACGTCGTTGCAACAAGTACTATGAAATCTATGAGAAATAACTGAAAGTCTGCTGCAATGTGCCTAAAAAAGAAGGAAAATCATTGTTCAACAATGTTTACATTAATAACGGATTGTATAGTAAGTATATACTAAATAATAATATTACAATCACCTTTACACTCGAATTAGCCGCAAGAAATCTCGTAATCACGGTCACGCTAAGAGCTATGAAACATTGAGAAATTTACATATATGATACACCCTATGTGTTATTTTGTCTGTTATTACTGTGTGTAAACTATTCTCATAGCAATTGACTATGAATTGTCAAAATAGGTTGAGTAGTTTCTGCGTGATACGCATACAAAAAAAAACCGATAGAAGGCCAAATATCCCAGCAACCGTGGAAATGTGTTTTATCGTCAATTCTTAAGCCCGCAGAGAATATATAGTCATAAAACTTTAGCATATGATATATATATTTACCACTACATCCAATGTATATTAATACATATTAAGTAATTGTCCCAATATGACTAATGTAACTTTTAATATTAGTTAAATGAAATGTATAATATAAAAAGTATGTTTCATTTCCCGGCGGAAAGATTTTCGACGGAAATAGCAATTGTCTGTCTCGTATCAATGAAGTCCTCGCCTACGGCCTTCAAACTCATACTCAACCCGCAATTGTCTATTTCATGGCCTTTGCAATAATGTACTTTTTCTTAAACATATACAATGTACAGATTTTTGATAGCCGAATAATTATAAAATAAATGTTAGTACATGTCCTAATACGGATGGTAGCTTTACTTGTTAATAAAGGCTTTTAATTTTTCCTCTTTTTACCTGTTAGTATCGAGTAATGACTTATGAACTCTTTACAATATTTAATTTGATATCGATGTAATGTTTCGATACACCGTTTTACTAAAAACTTCAATGTTATTTTCGCATAGACATCCCTAGTTTACGTGGATTCGCTAATAATATAAATGCACCAAGGACGTTTCGAACATTACACGAGCTGCAGACACCATCATAGCTCGACGGCTTCCGCCATACGTAGTTAAAACCTTTGCTTAAAAGGCAAATCAAACAGTTACGCGTGAAGGAAAAATGTTTCGTATTTTTTATATTATGTTATTTATTTTATTTCACGAAGGCTCCTCTGTGATCTATCATTTAAACGGTAAGTGAATACAGTTTTTTTTATTTGAATTCATTATTACAAGTGATTTGAATAAAAAGCGCCAAATTTATATGAAACATATTCGTTTCAAAATTCCAATAAATAAAGCAAATAAAATAAGACGATAAGGCATTTTATAACAATTAAATACTTATAAAATTTCCTAAATATTTCAAGTATGCACTTGCATTTTTTTTAAACACAACCACCGTTTTCAAAGCAAAAACATAATATCAATCCCAATTTATGTAATTTAAAACAAAATAGTTATAGAAATTAGATAATATAAAATATTAGAAATGTTTTTGTAGTACTACTATATGTGGGAAAATATAGAACTGTGGGTTTCTCCGAGTCTGAAATCACCAAAACGTCGTGGGCTGACGAATCAGTGATTATGCCCATACCTTCCTATGGGCCTATGGCCCTGCAGTGGATCTCTCACAGGCTGACGATGATGAAGACAAAATATACTCACCTGTTCTATTACTACTGATCTTCAATGATATCTTACGACGTACTCAATTTTGATACCAAGCAACTTTTTTCTAAGTTCTATAGCTACTTCTAATATACTTTATTTATTGCTATAACAGCATCAGCAACCTAATCACATCATTCAGACCGAAACACAGCAATCTCCATCTCAAAACATAACATTACGTGCTCGATGTTTCTTTTAATTCTTCGCTTTATTTTTTCTCTGATATATTTATCTTCTTCTATACATGTAATAAGAATATAAATCTAACGTATCTGTACTTTTTAAATTTTTTTTACAAAATATTGTTGCAAGTGTCTAGATATACGTAATAAAATACAATTCAATCATTTTTAAAAATGTCTGTCTGTTTGTTTGGACACGCATCACTGTTAAAATAGTGCGATTATGATAAATCCTCTCAAAATCATAAAGCATATCTTCGACTAACATTTAGTCTTTTAGTCATTTAGGTTCATAAAAATCGGTTCCGTTTATCAAAAGTTATTGTAATTTAAATGACGACGCGACTTAAGTACGATAGAAAAGTAGATAAGTAAATGAACTTAATACACTCAGGTAACTTTATTAATCACTGTTGTTTACGTAAAGTTCCACGCGAACGAAGTCGTGGGTACAGCTATAATACATACATATATATATATATATATATATATATAAAATTTTAGACACGGAATATGCACGTATGCCGCCTTTGTTTGCCCTCGACGACTACGATTCCTGTCTCAAGGAGAACGAGGGGCTTTACTGTGTGCTGAGGTTAGACCTGGTCGATGATCCGGAAAATGAGTTGATGAAGCTCGTACACGTAAGAAAATTCATTTATTTATACAATGAAAACACATCTCTATGACACTTTGTACACTGTTATTGTAGGGAGTGTCTTACGATCTTATAATAATTTGCTGTTGACAGTTATGATTCATAAAAAATGATATTTTATAATGATAGACGGATTAGCGAAATGAAACAACCGAACCCGCCGAGTGATAAGCACTTTAATTTTGTTAAAAAAGGAATTACTTATGAAATTATATTGCTTACTACGTAAATAAGTACGATTGCTAATACATTTTGGCCATCTAAAATGATATATTAATAAAGTATAAGAAAGCATAAGTCTTAACGTGATACAGTCATATAAATTTAAGATTATAATACGCGAGGTCGACTGGCGGGCGTGCGTAGATTGCGTGTAGACACCTGTTTGTCGACGTTGCCCCTGCAACGGTGGATTATGTAGTTCGAAGTTTATTGCGAGGCTACTGTCTCCTGACATCTAGAAACATGCAGATCTCTATGATAACGAGTGCAGTTGCACCGAAGAGGGCGTATATTATGACGTAGCGATGAACATCATGACTGGATATATTCTTGATATTGGCTTCCTTTAACTGATGTATTTGTTCCTTAATTCTGTTGACCGAGTCCCTTTGTCGATCTTCAATAAATGCACAGGAATGGAGGTGTTGATAAACTTGTTTAGTATTCATATGATAGGGGTTGATATATCTTGAATCGATGGTTGAGTGCTCATTTGACTAATATAGTCATAGTATCCGAATAGAGTCACCGAAAGCCCTCTCACAGCGCAGTTTTGACCTACAGTAATAATAACAAAGCCACGTAATGCTTGTGATGTCAGGTTCGTGGGTCACATGATGCGCACTTGACACTCTTCGCAGTACAAGTCGAGCTAAGCGTCACTCCCATGTAATTTTATCTATGAATCCGTACACGACATCGAATTTACGGTACAAAATAATTGGTTATTATTCTGTGTAACAATTAATGTCACATAAAAGCTGTCCTATTTTTAATTCATATTTTCGAGCAGTCACGTTACACATAATTCTGGTTTCATGATACTTAGTATATGATAATATGTCGGATTGGGATATTGGAATATAACATGTTAAATGCTAGATGATACGCAACAGGTAAATCGTACTATGCTATCCCGATTGATTGTTTGTGGCGGAGTGATTATATAATTTAATTCACACATGTCATTTGTTATTAACGGCTTAATTATTTGTATTAATAGGTAGTTCTATGTAACCTTTGTTCTTACGTGTAGAATATCATATATGTGTTCTATGTTTTCCGATTTCACAGGTACAGAGAGTTCTGAACTACTTTGCCTGAAAATTATATTTAACTGTTCTTGCTGTTGTTCAGGCCTTGAAATATATATGTTACTGTGTTAATTAGACTTTCTTAAACTCTTGTGATATTGGATATCATACTATCGATCGAGGTCATATTTGATAGTATATAAAATTGTCTGAGAAAATTAGATTCCTTTGATATGTTGATAAGTGCATTGTTTATTATTTGTAATTGATTATTCATATATTTGATTGAAGAAGGCGTTGCATCGGAAGAGTCAACATTCATTCATTCATTCATTTCATTCAATTCGTGTCTATAATGTGATATGATTATTAAACATATGTCTGATTTGTTACAAGACTGGTCTACGCTATTGATGAACTTTTCTAAGTGGTCCACACTCTGCCAGGCTTTAGTCAGGTTGTTACTAGGACTGTTATAAAGGGCTACTGTCCATTAACCTTTGATAACTTAAATTTCAGCTATCTTTTCAAAGTATATACGAATTGTTAAACTGTGTGATATCGTACGGTTTTTTTTTTGCCCCGATGAGATGATAGATATGATTGCCATTAATATAGTGAAAAAGAGATTCTTAATACTTGCTTTTTTAGGCCGCAACGCAACTATCTTACAAGTCTCTGTTTCGAGTTGTTTGCCATTTTCTGTTCATTTTCTGTCGTTCTGATCACGGCTAGAAATGTTTCCGTGCTTAAATCCGATACCAATTCTAAGTGTACTGCATTTGTCAAAAGACATACGAAAACCACAAAGAATGCTTCTCAACTGCCTTTGTTAATTTTATCTTATTGTTCACGACAGTTTAGAGTAATCCGTGTTGATAAATAATGTGTGTGAAGTCATTGATAATAAATCTAATATTGTATTAAGTAGATTTATAGAGTGCATAGATTTGATGGTATAGTTTAATAGTTGATAATAGTTAAGATACACCCATCAGTATGTGTTTAGGCGATAATAAAGAGATATGTCTGATCGAGTTTTATTTACCACATATAATATCATGTAGAGTTATGGTATTATAGTAAGAAATAGTTGTTATAGTCATATGTGGTGTAGTTATAGATATTTATAGTGTTTTGTCTAGAAATAGTTTAAAAACTAGTATAAGTTATTAGTTGTAAGTACAAATGTAATGTTTTTGTACGTAAATAAATAGAAAGCGAAGGGTGACTCATCGCGATACCGCTCCGTCTGTATAGATAGTTAGGAGGTGCTCTGACGCTGCGCACGCAACCAAGGGCTCTGATTGGCGGAGCGCCGCAGGCGTGCGTAAGCGGTTCTTTGTCCCGAAAATGTGCCTCAGAGCGGCCTTAAAAACCGGCGCGGGCGGTATAGATATCCTGTTTTGATCGAGTCTGTATACGCGAGCACATCCTTCGCTGCTCTACTAGTAACAAGTCTTTTATTGCGAGAAATCCTCAACGTTCTTCAAGTTCAACTTCGGAATCAGCAAATCATCGCTATAGTTGTGAGTCATTCGGAGGTGGCTCATACTTATATTATTATATCTACATGTTCCTTGAAATCTACACTTGTATTTGTAAAAGGGCGTGACGGTGTCACACGGGTTTAGGGCAGGTCGATTATGATTCGACGTCCAACCTCTTGCTTAAATCACGACACTTAACGCAATTTTGTATTTACTTTTTGATAATGCGTACACAGCTGACGATCCAAAAAGTATTTCGTAAGTATGATAATGTAAGTTTTGGACCGCCTACTACTGCCGTAATTCGATTAATCTACTCGAAATAAGTAAAATGATAAGATGCTTAGATGAATAGCGGAGTAAAATATTCTCTAAACGTCCACCAATCTTTCATAATCCCTGTTCGTCGATATAAGCGTGTAAACTTGATAATTTATTTTTTAAGTTTGATATTTCTTCGGCGAATTCAATATTCTGCACCGAGACGATAATTTTGTTATATGCGTCTTTAACACCTTTTGTGTTAATATATTTTGATAGAATGTGTTAATTGTTCAATTGTAATATTTGGAAATGAAACGTAATATCCAAGCAACAGTTTTTGTTAAGCGACTTATAGAGCCGAATTCAATAATTGAATAATAACTGACTCAGCGTCGTTTGATTGTAAAGTTGCATATATATTCTTTTTTTGTTTTCTCAATTCAATATTTGGTTCGTCATAAATGTTGGTTCAAGTTGACTGATCATTTAAAATTTACTTACACCATCCCAATATAAGGGAAGGTCCCTCAAGCTTCAACTCCTTAGCCCTCTGGTCACGTTATTAGCTGCATCATCTTCAGAACTTATATGTTGCCAACAAGAGACAGATTTGAAACTCGTAATGCTATTGACTTTACTTGCGAATAATACGAATTGTTTCCATCTGACTCGATCGTCGTGTATCCAACCCAACACAATCATGGAATCAGTCCAAGCATGTATTGTGATTGTGGTTTTAGATTATAGTGCCCCAAGTATCTTTTCCATAAATTGAGATAATAATACGGCACCTAGTAGTTCCAGAGGTGGCAGTGATAAATGTTATTAGTTGTAGCGACCCTTGTTTTTGCAGTGACTAGGTTTGTTGTGTACTCGCCTTTATGATTCGTGACTACAGTCTATCTTATAATCATCTTTATGCTTCCCACATAAAAAAAAATGTATAGATATATTTTTGACCTCGTCCGTTGTCCTTGAGAATCCCTTGCGTTTTATGAGATAAAAAGTAACCTTGTAATATTAGTTATCACTGTGCCATGTTTCGTCAAAATCGATTCAGTACTTTCAGAGTGATGCGTGTTCACAGGGACAGACAGACAGACAGACAGACAAAAATTTTAAAAGGGATATTTTGCCTTATATATCGATAACAAAGTCTGCCCCGATTATAATTTTTGAAAGCAATCAAAACGAAAAAATGCCCGATTTTGAAACATTCTTCATTGGCGCTCCACTCCTATTTGTATTAGCGTGATGATATATAGCCTCGGTAAATGAGCTATCTAAACCCGAAAGATTTTTTCAAATCGGACCAGTAGTTCCCGAGATTAGCGCGTTCAACCAAACAAACAAACGAACAAACATACAAACTCTTCAGCTTTATATATTAGTATAGATTAGTAGCAATGATTTCAATACCTACAACATCCTACTAACTTTACCATACTGTTTTAATAAATTAAAAATATACATTGTTACAAATGGAAACAACTATTGATTATAAAAAAAAATAAAAGGGGACTGGCCAATTTAGAATATAAACTGTTCAAAACACATTCTAACAACGAATCAACAAGAAGAAACAACGAAACGAATCACTTTTCATATAACGGACACAAGTTCGGGCAGAGCTACCGCACGTTACGACGGCCACCGACAGACTGAGTCAACACTTTTTTTTTTTTTTTCGAACTGACTACGCTATTGACCTAGCAAGGTCTTAACAGCTTCACCGGACTACCCTGAGTCAACACGGCAAGCGCCGCCCCTTATAAACGCAGTCGCAATATAACTACCCGACATTTCATTTATTTCCTATAGTATACTACCAGACATTTTTATTCATTTCCAACAATATATACAAATGAATTATAACTGCTTAGGGGTCACTCAAGTATTACGTAAGCACTGATGGGGGGAGGGAGGTCCTTGATTTACTTATTTTTGATGACATAGGGGTTGGGGGTCTGGATGGTGATTACGTCAGCAATATTTATTTACTGAATTAGAACAGATTTAAATATACTTATGTAAATGGTTACGTAATTATGGGGAGAAGATTAATAGCATTGCTTACTGTTGTTGGGAGGGTTGGCAAGAAATTACAAAAATTCTAGTTACGTAATACTTGAATGGCACCTTGTATCAGTTTCAAGAAGGCCAAATTCCGACAGATGTATATTTATATGAATATAGTTACATAATTACACAATTTTGCATATTTATGTAATTATAATTGTATGGGAAAATATAAATAATTTGAAAACAATTAGTACTAATACAAGTCTATTTGAATACAAAGACATAATTACATTTAAAAAAAACTCCTTGAAGTAGAAAGGAATGGCTTCTGTAACATGGTTTATTCTACAAGAAGAATGAAAAAAGTCGATTTATCGAACAACAAGTTAAAATACTGTGTACAGCCGTTTTTACTTGCTTATAGAACTTGCATCATCAAATTTCGGTGGCCTCGAGGATTGACGTGAAATATCACTTCACAGTTCGAACCCCGCCATGTATCGATGATTTTTTCTGAATTCACATATACCTATTTACTAATTTAAATTAGTAACACTATTGGCTGACGGTGAAGAAAAATATTGTGAGGTAACCTGAACTTGAGAAATGTTCTTGTAGTAATACTGAATGTGGGAAAATATAGAACTTGGGATTTGTCAGAGTTTTTAAATCGCCAATACGTTGTGGGCTGGGACGATGATTATGCCCTTACCCTTTCTCAGGAAAAGGCCTCTGGCCCTGCAGTGGGTCTCTTGCAGGCTGATGATAATTATGATCCCCACATGAGATAGAATAATTATAAACATACAATTTTTTTTTTATTGTATTATACCTTGAATAAATTAATTAGCTAAACGATAAAATTAAGCATGAATTGAAAAATATCTCACACGTTGAAACATCGAAGCCTTTGCGAAACTTAGGCACACGAGCCAATAGTTTTTGATATATAGTCTAGTAAGATGAACACAAATGCACTACAGTTCATTTACTTCAACACCGCTCAGTACAACTCCCTTAGGGTTAATTTTAATAATAATTTATGGTACAATAATCTAAATTCATATTATATTTCAGGAATACTCAAAGGTAACTCTACAACATTACAATCATAGTTACATAGAAAGAGGTGTGTGTGTGAAGAAAACTTGCAATGAATTTATAAAAGATTATACACTCAATGACAATGCAGAGCTGACAAACATCCTCGAAGAGTGTCTCAACACAACTATATTCAGATCCCACAAAATACAGTCAAAGATATCAAAAGTGTATTATTGCAACAGTAACGATGCTAAAAATGATATAAGTCTTCTTGATTGGTGTGTAGCCGGTGTGTTTTTTGCAATTGTGTTAATCAACCTTATTGGAAGCTTATACGATTATATTCTTAACAACAGACATGATAAAAAAGAACAAGGTAAATACTACTCAATGTATAAAATTACTAGATCAGATAAAGCAATAAGATGCTATTTCAACTTAAATAACGTACCTTTTGTGATAACTAAATACTAGCTGAGCCGGCCACGCGTTGCTGTGGCTCAGTTATTATATCATTACATATTGATAAGAATTCATAATTGTTGTAATGTCAAATTTAAATTCTATTTTAATATAAAAAACTACTTTTCGTGACTTAAATATAAAAGTTACACATATGCTGTCGATGACTTTTTTGTAGGCATTATCAAGCTCTACAACTTTTCCCTCAATCATATATAATATTTTAAATTTTATTAGTTTTTTCTGCAACTTTTTGCAAAAGTTTTTTCATTTTAATGCATAGCCTATGACACAAATAACGTGGCTTTCTATTGGTAAAATAATTTTTAAATTTGGTTTAGTAGTTCCTGAGATTACCTCCTACAACCTCACAAACTTACCTCTTTTTAATATTTGTATATGTAGATGTTAAGGGTATATTATAATGCTAAACTTTTTATGTTGTCTGGTGAGCTTCTTTTTATATGACTATATCTTATAGATATTTTTGCCTTGATCTTCTCCCCAACTTTTTGTACTAGCTCTGAAAAATCTGAATTTTACTTTTCTACTTGATATATAAATATTGCAGAATATGAATTAATTTCTAAATGTCATTTGTTTTGTTGTTGTCCGCTTTACCTGAAGTGCACCATATATGATATTATGGTGGCTATTTATACCCTCATGTATGCTTTTGTACATTCTAATATTTACGTCGATCATCAGGTCATAAAGGCCACGTTAAAATTTAGTATAGCAATTTGCATTTCAATTACTCACAACAAAGTATCTTTACCTTTTCTTCATTCTTCTAATCACCATGTTACTGTAAATCTTTAATACTGAAACAGTACTAATGATAAACTCGTTTCTTAAATATTTAAGGAAACAAATACCTATTGAGTTTTTCTGTTAAACGAAACTGGGAATTGTTAGTGAACTCCACATTTGAAGATCCTAAATTAAGAAGACTGAAATCCCTTCATGGAGTAAGGTAAAATCAATATATATCATTCGAGCTATCAGGAGAACAGGACATTAAACTTCTAATTTCAGTATTACTATCGATAACAAGAAAAATATTAGATATTTTTTTCGCTAGATAGTATTTCCCTTTCTTTTTAGACAAACACTTTTTACTCGATATCCTTTAATACTACTATGCCATAATTCTCAGTCTCATGTATATCGTCAAAACCTGATAGCGTAAATCTCGTCAGAGTCCATAATTTACCATTCAGCGCACAAAAAAACAATTAAAAATTGAGCGATTGAGAACGATTAAAATATTTAAATTTTCCATAATATTCTGATTTTGTACATTTCAGGACGATAACAAACTTAATCATGATTTACTGTCACACAATATGTCTAATTGCAACCGGATTTACAGACAGACCACATTTATTTGAAAAGGTGAATGTAAGCTTTCGATTAATTCAACTATTATTCTAGAGCAGATAGCAGATTTTTTGGAACTGGGGGCACTCTGACCGATTATGAGCTAAAGGCGAACTACTATAAATAAAAACAACGTAATAAACGTGTCAAAATAATTTAACAAAATTATAAATCAGTTTTATTAATTCTGAGTGCTTTCGGTATTTCAACTGGCCACACGTATATCGATCACGGGCCGCGGTTTATGCACCCCTGCTCTAGAACAATAATCTAACAGCAAAAGTAAAAACTTGGACAAATAGGCAACGACCAGATCATGCTACTCGTGCTAGCAAATCCTCAAACGTTAATCAAATCAAATCGAGTCAAAAGATGAAAAGTAGATGTTAATGGTCATTCTTAATTATGTGCATGTTAATATTAATCCAATCAGACTAGAACTTCTTCCATCACTACTAACTTTTATTATATTATTTATTTACTTTCAGTCTTATAACTCATCAGTTTACCGTCTCCTGTATAATGCACCGATGATTATACAAATATGCTCCCTCATGTCGGGCTTTTTAATGACATATAACTTCTTGGCACGTACCGAAAGCTTTAAATCAAGGACCAATTGGATGACAATCCCTAGGGATGTATTCTTGCGTTGGTGGAGGTAACTCAAATACATTACTATTTATTTATTTCAAAGGGTGCAGAAATACCCAGGTTAATAAAAATATAGTAAAGAAGGAAACTTGGGGATTCAGTACAACCTTAGACGCCGTTATATATAGCATACGTTACGTACTAATCATGCTTTATCATTACGTAACGTGTCGAAGAGCACTTTAAATGTAGAATTTCCTTTAAAATATATTTTCATTGGCCATAAGTAATGAAATACTGAAGTTCGTTCAATAACAAGATCTGTTCGTGCTAACTCAATGACACTCATATAGCAAATACAAACTAGCCTATTCCTTATAAATCAAATGATTTTTTACAGTTTCATATAGTTCACAATACTCTTGGCTGAAAATATCTTCTTAAGTTTCTTATCCCATAAACCATCTGTGTAAGTAATGATTCAAAATTACCAAAAAATTCAGAAAGATAATATTTCACAGAACTTAAATTACAAAATTGTACTTAGTGGCAAGATGGTTTCTACTTTAAATGTTAAGTGGTTTCTAGCTCGCAGCTATCATATTGCTAGTTGAAATGTATATATATTTAGATACCATCAGGAGAGCGCCTATACTAAAATTGTCATTTCACTTGAAAATTTAACTGGTAGTTCTATGTCAGTACGTTAGAACTACAAACATTCAACCGATTGCAGACTGACTCCATCGCTGGCGATGGTGATAGCATTCACAATGACTTGGCTTCGACATCTCGGGTCGGGGCCGCTTTGGAACTTCTATGTGACGAACTCTGTTGTGCAAGGCTGCCGAAAGTACTGGTGGTCCCATATTTTTTATTTCAACAACTTTTTACCTGATAACAGATACTGCGCAATCCATACGTGGTAAGCAAAGCAAATAATAAAAAACACGATTTTTTTTATTCAATCCGAATAATATTCGCGACAGCTTCTATAAACAAGTATTTGACCTTACGTGTTTTAATTTAATATAAAACAAGTTGAGGAAGAAAACGGGGGACATAAAGACAACATAAAGCCATCCTCGGCTCAGCCCGCAAAAAATATATTTACATACTGGTATTCCTAATAATTATTTATCTATCAGACAATCTCATATTATTTTAAGTATGTACGAACATGGATATTGTTATATTCTAGGCACATCGCAGCAGATTCTCAGTTATTCCTCGTAGGTTTGGTCGTACTTGTTGCAACGATGTCCAGAGGCCGCGTTGTGGTGCTCACACTCCTTCTTGTTCTCTCTTTGATTCTACCTGCATTTCACGTTTGGCAGCATAATCTCGATGCTATGGCAGTTTTTACACCCGAGTAAGTATACTTTTGCATAGTTCTTTTTTTGCTATATAAGCCACTTTTCCGTACCCCTATCCAACCAGTCTCTGTGTTGAAAAGCTGTGTTCAAGACCTTAATAGTATGTTCTTACAGCTGAGATAATGGATCATTTTCGAATAGAATTGATATCTTAAGAAATTGTTTTTATCACTAATACTATATGATTACCAGTTTACAATATGACGCTTATCGAGGGATCTTTTAACAGTTACTGCAGTACCTAAATTTGGTAACTTCAAAAAATAACGTCTATGTACTGATATTACCTTAAAACTGTGAGCTTAACTTATGAAAATTCATATTAATTGTGTACATACAACGAATATTGTGTCATTAGCTGCTAGTACTTACCAATAAGCATCAACTTAGGACTACTATTCTTTAGAAGCTTGCTGTTTGTTATATTATTTTTGACTCTTGTGTTTATGCCAATATTATAATCGACACCAGGGTATACCGAGCATTTTACAGCGATACGTTCTACTACCTCCACATCAACGGGCACCACAACCTATCTAGTTACATCGTCGGAATGATCGTAGCCATACTCATACGCAAGTGGCAGAACAAAGGTGTCATCATTTCTGAAAACAAGGTGAGCTTCACATAGTCTAACCCTCCCATAATAAAAATCAAATGTTATACTAGAAATAAGCTCAATGAATCGAGTATATCATTCCTTGTGGCATACTAGCACAAACGTTTAAATTTATTGTAAATGGATTATGTCATTGAAACAATTGAAAGATCTCTTGTACCCATAAATACCATATATGGAGTTAAAATTAAACATTCTATTTTACACAGTCCAAGTTTTAATTCACTCTCTCCAAATCAGTCTACACTCCTACAGATTGCTTAATTTTATATCTGCATGTTTATATTAGGTCTTTACCTATGAAATTGCCGTCTTGTATGAAAAAATTTAAACGAATTTTTTTCATGTATTTTTTATTTGTATTAATCGAAGTAATCACCCATGCAATCAATGTATCTTTGCCAACGCAGTGGCAGTTTATTGATGCCCTTCTTAAAGAAATCAGCTGGACGGGAGGCAACAAATTCTTCAAAGGCATTTTGTACTGCCTCTCGGGTATTGAATTTTTTTCCCGCCAAGGAGTTATCCAAAATTCTGGAAAAAGTAGTAGTCTGTAGGCGCAAGGTCTGGTGAGTAGCGGGGATGACGGAAAACTTCCAACCCCAGTTCTTGCAACTTGGAGACCGTCTGCTGTGCAGTATGAGGTCGCGCGTTGTCGTGCAGGAGCAGCAGAGACGAGCGATTGACCAATGCTGGTTGGAGATGTGCCAGCTTCTCCATCATTGTGTTCAGTTCTTCACAGTACACATCTGCAGTAATGCTCACTCCGTTTGGTAAGAAGCTGTGATGAATCACACCGGCGCTAGACCACCAAACAGTGACCATCACTTTTCTAGGGGTAAGTTTTCGTTTAGGGCATTGTTTAGGTGCTGAACCAGGATCCAACCAACTTGCTGAGCGCTTGCGGTTATTAAATAGAATCCATTTTTGATCGCAGGTAACAACGCGGTTCAAAATTCCTTCATTTGTGTGTCTGTTAAGCAGTGCAAGGCACGTCTTGACGCGTACTTCGCGCTGGCGATCATTGAGTTCGTGGGGCACCCATTTGTCAAGCTTTTTTACCTTGCCAATTTGACGCAAATGGACCAATATTATTTTGACGCTAACATCGAAAACTGCTGCTAATTCAGCCGTAGATTGTGTATCATCAGCTTCCACAATCGCCTTTAATTCGTCATTGCTGACCAAAGTCTTCGGACGACTGCGAGGTTCATTTTTCAGGTCGAAATTCCCAGAACGGAAGCGAGCAAACCAATAACAGGTGGTGCGTTGGTTTGTAGTGTTAGCTCCGTAAACGTCGTTGATGTTGCGTGCCGCGTTGCTACCACGACGGTACTCATATTCCATAATTACTCGAATTTTTAACGTATCCATGATAACAAAAAAGATTGAAATGCGATGAAAATGTAACACTAATCAATAAACAAATGACTACGTTTGGAAAAAGAATTCCATGTTTTTAAAATAAAATTAATTTGAAACTAGAATTCTTAGCCAAACAAAAATTATTTTGATTTGAAATGGCCAGTACTGCAGAACGGCAATTTCATAGGTAAAGACCTATTATTAATTACATTATAGCCATAGTCAAATAAACGTTTTTATACAGAAATAGATCAATCTGTAAATTTATCGTTTTATTTATGTTTTAGATGTATACAGCTCTCCTATGGCTAGCTATACCAGGGATGCTTGGAGTGAGTCATTTGGGTAGTTTCTTCTACAACGAAGGGAAACCGTTATCCCTTGTTGCCAGGATGCTGTATGCTGCGACTCATCGTTTTATACTGTCTCTCATAACTGCTTTCGGGATCATTGGCTTCATTTTGAAATATCGCGGTAAGGATTTCAGTATTAAATAATAGATTTTGAATTTAAAAAAATAATCGATACCCTTTGTAACAAATATAAAAAAGCTATTCTATGATGTATCGCTATTACAACCGAAACTCATCTGGACCAAGTTTATCTTTTATTAGGCTTTCTAAGCAGAGCATCAGCATACAGGTATGTCCTACATGATTTTTGCTTTAAACCTTATAATTACTTTCATTGCTATTTTTAATTTACAATTATCAATTTTCGTCACAATTTGTATAAGTTTCGGAATCTGTATAGAATTTTTAACCTTTTAAACCTTTTAACCTTTTAAATTTCTCTTAAAATGTTTCAAATATAGTTATAACTGTTATCTATTTCTTAGTCTATTGCATATGTATAGTTTCACGACAAATTTAAATATATTTACCAATTTCTTTTTATCCCGTTTCAAATAGATAATTATCATTCATCTTCTTCTTCTCCCTTTTCTCTTTAGTTTCTTATATTTTCCTATAATTCTGAGTTATCTTCAACATTTCAAGTCTATGAAGTCACCAAGAAGTTAGTCAATAATTTCAAAATTCCGTGAGCAAAGAAATAAAAACGTAGTAAAAATTATTATTCTTGCGACAATTCTGTATACAGCAAAGTAAGTCTATCATCGTATTTTTCAGTAAGTCTCCGTGATATCTTCGAGTGGAGAGGATGGGTTGTCCCCAGTAAACTTACATACAGTGTTTTTCTCATACATTTCAACTTCGTCTACATTCTGCTGGGCGTTAAATATACTATGTTGCCTGTATCTTTCTGATTTGTGGTAAGTACCTTTTATTTTACTTACAATAAGACACTAGTTAACGAATTATTTAGTTATTTGTAGATAAACTATTTTACAGTTAAATTCAACTGGTTTGTGTGGCTAAACAAATTTTCATTTCTTTGTTCGTTACTAATACCATTTATAGTCTTTACCGAGTGTCATGTCATTTGATGTTACACCAAAATTATTATCATTATTATCAGCTTGTAAGAAATCCACTGCAGGGCCATAGACTTCTTCCCAAAGGAAGGTATGAGCATTCAAACTCTGAGAAATCCACAGTTTTACGTTTTTCCGCATACAGTGGTACTACAAGAACATTTCTCAGGTTCCTCACAATTTCCTCATGATGTTTTCCTTCAGCCGATAGTGGTACCAGTTTAAATTAGTAAATGTATGCGAATTCTGAAACAATCTTTGGTACATGCCGTGGTTCGAATCTGCGGGTATCGGAATGATATTGCACCGGTCCAACCACTAGACCACCATTTTTATAACAAAATACCAATAGCAATTTTACAGCGTAAGCGTCTTAATGCAACTGAAATATAATTTCGAAGTCGTAATGCAGTACAGTTAATAGTAATACTCATTAGGTTAAATGAATTGCGTTACATTTGAGTACTGTTAGTAACGTAGAATATCCGTTGTTGGATACCCTAAAATTATTGACTACAATTCAATGTCTGATTGAGATTACTTATTCTTGCACGTAAAATATTTTATTGAACCATGATCTATAACTTGACAGAATGTAATATTAAATGAGGTAGAGGCACTTCTCAAGCACCGAGAAATAATTGACGATAACCAACAATAACTTGGGAATTGTATACGACTTCCAAACCATCTATTAACTGACTTGCCATTTCATAAATATGTGAACGATGGTGATGTCTGGAATTAACTCCTCTCTGTGCATCCAATAAATACGAATGTAACGTGTAATGTATTTTAAACATATACATGTTAAAAAGATAACCCATCGAGTCTCTTCCCGGTTCTTCACGATGACTGGGTTGTTTTCTGAACAGGTAGCAATTTTGACGTTCATAAGGGCCTCGTGAGGGCCTAAATTGAATAAAGTATTTTTTTTATTTGATTTTATCAATAGTCTGTAGTATTTAATTAGGTCTATGTATATTTATATCAGCCTGCAATATTGAAACATATTTTTTTCTTTTTCAGCACACTTATTATTTCGGAATAGCAATTATGTCGTATCTCCTATCGATTCCTTTTTATCTAATGGTGGAAGCCCCGTCAGATAGATTGATTAAAAATATAACTTCCACACGTTCGACATCTTTTAGGAATAAAGAAGAATAAAATAATTTCATAAGTTCTTATAGTTTTACATTTGTTGAATTTATCTCTTTGGACTGCGAAATTTTTAATTTATTGCAAGTTTTTTCTCATATGGATTTCATGAGATTATAAGGACATTGTACATCGGATTTTTTTTGTTACATATAAAATATAGTTAATATGCCTCAGTTTAAATAAATGCTATAGAATTGAAGTCAAAAGGGTACTGCAAAAAAGCCAACAAGATGTAGATGTTATAAAGTAAGTTATAACATATTCAACCAGAGGAAGAAATACATAACCAGATGTTTCTCTAAAACCTATGGAGCTTGCATTGATCCACAAACTGTAACTAATATATAAAGAGCTGATTGTATGAACAGCTTATCATCGCTACATATTCTTGGTATAACAAGAAATATCTTATGAAGCCAATCTGTTAATCTACCGGCTTAAGCTTGCTGGGCATTCAAGTATGAAAAATCTCGGTACAAATAAATCCAAGATTGATTGACGATTATGATAATCGATGATAATCTTAATTTAGTCTCAAGAAACGACGCAAATTATTGAAAAACAGTTTGCTGGTTTTGGTGGTGTAGAATTAAAAAAAAGTAATAACATACAGGAGTGAATGTTATATTTATGCAAAAAAACACATGTCATATGGCAGACGAGAGGAGATCCATGCCGTAGCTGGTTCTCATCATAAGTTAGTTGTAACTCAATCGCTTTCAAGAAACCACGTGGAATAAGTTATAAAGTTAAATATAAGTTAAGTAAATACTAGCTTATTACAAGTACATCCTGTTATACTATTTAATCCACTTAATTAAATGTAAATGAATGTAATGTGCAAAAGAATTTTAATTACTAATGGAATACAGCAGTTTCCTAACTAATACTAACTAGTCCTAATCCTGACTGATATTTCAGATGTGAATTTGTTGATAGTTACATTTTCACACCATAACTACCTAAATAATTATCATAAGTATACATACATATTAAATACTAGCTGTGCCCCCGACTTCTTCAGCGTGAATCCTTGTGTAAAAAAACAGCGATTAATAGTCATCTGAATGTATAAATCCCATTTACTTATCTACTTTTCTCTCGGACTTAAGTCGCGTCGTCCTTAAAAAGTACAATAACTATTAATAGACCGAACCGATTTTAATGAAACAAAGACTGAATCTTACTCGAAGATATACTTTATGATTTTCTTGAAGATGTTTTTTCATGAACGCAGTAGTTTAGCAGTGATGCGTGTATATACAAACAAACAGATAGACAAACATTTCTAAAACTGATTGAAATATTTTTTATTACCTACTTATTCCAAGACACTTTGCAACCTTTTTTTTACAAAAATCTAAAAATTACAGACACGTTACATTTATAGTACATTCTTATTATATGTATAAAAGGTGATTGAAAATGAGATTATGGGCATATGCTGAAACGTATAGCATATATAAAAAAGGGATATATAAGCTTAAGGAAGATTATTGGCATTTATGACGTCATGAATTTTTACTCTCTGAATATAATTTGGCAAATAGAATCTTCTATCTCAACAGATGTTATTTTAATTAACCACGCATAAATGAATAATGGTATATACTCACAACATAAACACACAAAATATGTAATTAATTTCAAAAATATGTAATTTTAATAGATAATGATTTAATTTCTATTTTATGTTAAAACCAGTTTAAGAGATCTTTAGATAAATCTATACTAAATATTATAAAACTGAAGAGTTTGTTTGCTTGAACGCGCTAATGTCTGGAACTACTGGTCCGATTTGAAAAATTATTTTAGTATTGGATATCTCATTTATCGAGGAAGGCTATAGTTTATATATCATCACGCTAAGACCAAAAAGAGCGGAACACCAATGAAGAATGTTTCAAAATCGGGGTTAAAGTATGTATTATTTAAAAATATTTTCACCTTCTAAGTAAACAAAGTCGCGAGTTAAAGTTAGCGTTAGCCAAAGTAACTATTCCACGCGCACGAAGTCGCGGCTAGAAGCTAGTAAATCATAAAATTTTCGCTACGACATTTAAATGAATGTTGAAATTTGCATACTAATAATCAATAACCAAACAAACATAATACTATTACTAATATATTTACATAATTATAAGTTCATTTTTACGTCGTTGTCATTCTGGTTGAACTGCTTAAAGAAAGAATATATTGACAGTCGTTTAACATGGATAGCAAAGTTGAGATCTTTACTTGATATAAAAAAAATACGGTTACGCGTGAAGGAAAAATGTTTGGCATTTTCTTATATTGTGTTACTTATTAGACGAGAGTTCCGCTGTGATTTACAATTTAAACGGTGAGTGAATACAGCTTTTTATTTTAAGTCACATTTATAAGCGAAGCTTTCAAAATAGAACCTTAAATTGAACGGTTTCGATACAAAAGTCATCACAAGAATTTACAAATTAACTAATATCAAACATTTACAGATTCTATTTAGTCTACATAAAGATAAATATCAAAATATAAAACGTTGTAAATAACTATAGATAAAATAAGATAATATGATTGATTTTTATTGTTTACTGTGTTACTGTTTGACCACAACTTTATATTATACTAGCTGTGCCCGCGACTCCGTACGCGTGGAAACTACTATAAAAAACAGTGACTAATAAAATCATCTGAACATATTAAGTTCATTTACTTATCTACTTTTCTCTCGTACTAAAGTCGTGTCGTTATTAAAATTACAATAACTTTTGATAGAGTGAACCGATTTTAATGAAAACAAAACTAAATGTTAGTCGAGAATACGCTTTACAGACATACAATTCAAATAATGATTGAATTTTTTTTATTACTTATTCCTAGACACCTGCAACACATTTTTTCACAAAAATCTAAAAGGTACTGACACGTTAGATTTTCATTCTTATTATGTGTATGACGGTCTTTAACGAAACTGGTCTTTAAATTGTAATGTGTTTCATACATGTACATGTTTACTACCTGTGAAGTCAAGTCTTCGAGAACTCACAAGATATAAAATTTCATGAGAAAAATTACTCAGACTATTAATACAAAAGTTTGGCTATCGCATTAAATAAACATATTAATTTATATTATATTTTAAGAGCGCCCTACACTATGTTAACTAAGACGTAATTACTATGATAATTCATATCACCAAGACACAAAATCTTTCATCACCGCAACATCATTACGCATATCACGTCCACACACGTGCACGCACACATTCTTACAAAGTGGAAGTGGAAAGGTTTTGTTTTTTTCCTTATCGAACTGAATTATTTCAGACAAAAGAAATTATGCAACACGAAATACATATAACGAGTTATTGAGGTATATATGATTGGTACACATATATATCTCACTAACTTATATACGTATGAATATGCAGCTTAGCTTAGGTTAATTCAGTTAGGTCGCGAATTGCAGAAACTAGGCAACAGCCCAAGCCGAAGTGTGTCGTGCACCCTTGAGCTAGTTGTAAAAATTAAATCGGCTGAAGCACTCGCCTTAGTAGTCCGCTGAAGCTTTTAAGGCCCTTCTAGGCCAATAGCGTAGTCAATTCGAAAAAAAAAGTCAAATCTGTCCTATTCAAATTATAACCTAGAAAGTATTTGAGGATCGATTAATTGTTTTCTTTTTCCCGCAAAAAAATACACAACGGATCTTAATAATGTATATTTAAATAATATGCTATAATCTATAAAAATATTGTTTACTTTGCACAATATATATTGATAAGTAACAAATGTGTTGAAAAAAATTTCGGCCAACTGTGAGATGTCGCGGCGCGCGCTAAATTGTTAGTTATCTTTTATAAGGATACAAAGACAGGCGAAGTCGCTGGTGGATGCTAGTAAATGAAAAAAAAACTATTACATTACAGGCTAAGAACCCGTAAATAACTTAATATTTATTATCTGTTACTTTACTTTAGGATTCCTACTATAAATACATTAAATTTGACGCTTAAATGGTTTTTTATGCTTTCTATGACGAAGTGATCTAAGAAGAGAAACACGCGAAATTTAGAGGTGGTTGGCTCTCAGTGCAGCCGCTGGAACACACCAATAAGTGCTGAACGACAGATTTTCAACTTGAGGATGTTAGCTAGCCAGCTAGACTTAGAAAAAGCCATACCACCATGTTAAGCACTAAGCCATCATCGCTTCCATGTATTAAGAATATTAGTACATGATTATATTATATTAGTAATATATGTATGTATGAAGTTCATTAGTACATGTATGAAGTACATTAGTACAAGTATTAATTTTTTTCACTCGAAAACAGTCCTCCCTTTCTAGATGAAAGATACCCTTATTACTTTTTTTGTATTCCTGAAATCCTGTGGTGCAATATTCAATCATGATCAGTTGAGGAGTTAAGTTATGAAAGCGTAACAAAAATCAAACTCATTTTCACATTAATAATATTACATTAAATTTTACAATAGAGCAAAATAAATAAAAAACAAACAAATCATATCTCGCGTATATGGGTTGTAGTTTTTTTTGTAAATATAATGTTTATTATGATGTCCTGAAGGCTTATTCTACTGCTCGCTTGGCTAGCTGTCACCTTTAAGTTGAAAATCTACTGCCGTGTGTTTCGTCAGCCGGCCTGCATGAGAGTCAGTCCCCCGATAGTTAAGCATGTTATATCAGACCACATCGTCCTTTAATGTCATATGAAACTGTTATTAAACTTGAGATCTAATTAATATAGGAAAAAAACCATCACGAACCATAATTTTCTATGAAAATTTCTACCGGTCATTTATTACGTCTCAAAAACTGTGGCACATAAATACCCACACTTCTGACAAGATACCTACTTCATACAATGTTAACAATGATCCGGTTAGTTACTGAACACATTTTTAATGTATTTCATATATTTATTTGTTCAAAACACATAAAAAAACACCCATAGTTGTTGGTTATAAAATTTCGTCGGGTGTGACGTTTAACGATTATAATTTGAGAACAAATTATTTATTTACAGTAAAATATCAATACAAAATAAATTAACACTTATTGTTGTTCTCATTACAAAATCTTGGCAGACCGTATTAGTTCATTAATTAACAAATCTCATCTCTGCTTACACTATTATATTAATTTATGATTATTGTTCTTTGGACTCTTACCACACTTTATGATTTTTAGAGTTTATGTGTAGATTTTTATTACATTGGTTGGAATTGTGAATGAACAAGTATGGGGACTATAATATATGTATATATTATATTATGTACATACATAATATTTCTTTAAAATATATTTAAAATTTGTGCCATTTACTATTCACATGATTCGGTAAAATCCGATAAATTACGTTGATGATTTTATTGTTGTTGCAACATGATGTCGCAGAAAAAAAAGAACAGCAAGAAATGGCATCAGAATCAGCGGGCTCCGACTACATTAACTGAATTTAGGTATGCATTAACAATACAAATATCATTTAAATCTATAATTTATCTTAAAACAACTAAAACAAGAAAAAACATGTCATTTTTAAATACCAACAACCTAATATTAAATTACTTTAAACCAAATTTAAATAAAGACCAAACCAAATTCGCTTCCAGTTATATACATACTTACCAGTGTTACATTTTGTGGTCTTTCTTATATCGCTTTGATGGATGTAATCTTTTTTATATCGTTGCAAACGTCGTCCTATGACGTAGTCTACGACATAATCAGTTTTTATACCAATTTTCATTAGAATCTGTCAAGCGAATGATGGGAAATATTCACACAATCTTTGATTTATATTGGATATTTATCAAAAAATTTGAAAATACATTTAATTAATAATGTATCCTTGTCTCCAGACGCGTTTCTTATGCAATAATTGTTATCTACTCGTTATTTTATTAATAAAAAAATAGTGACTAATACAGTCATCTGAATATATTAAGTCCAATTACTTATATACTTTTCTCTCGTATTTAAGTCGCGTTGTCGTTAAAATTGCAATAACTTTTGATAGAGTGAAGAGATTTTAATGAAACCAAGAGTAAATGTTACTCGAGATATGCTTTATAAATTTCTTTGGTTTTATCATGAACGCAGTACTTTAGCAGTGATGCGTGTTCGAACAAACAAAAAGAAAGAGAGTCAGACATTTCATTGAAATGTATTTTATTACTTATTTCAAGACACTTGTAACAATTTGTTTCACAAAAATATAAAAAGTACAGACGTCACACCCGACGAAATTTTATAACCAACAACTATGGGGTATTTTTTTATGTGTTTTGAATAAATAAATATATGAAATACATTAAAAATGTGTTCAGTAACTAACCGGATCATTGTTAATATTGTATGAAGTAGGTATCTTGTCAGGAGTGTGGGTATTTATGTGCCACAGTTTTTGAGACGTAATAAGTGACCAGTAGAAATTTTCATAGAAAATTATGGTTCATGATGGTTTTTTTTCTATACTAATTAGATCTCAAGTTTAATAACAGTTTCATATGACATTAAAGGACGATGTGGTCTGAGATAACATGCTTAACTATCGGGGGACTGACTCTCATGCAGACCGGCTGACGAAACACACGGCAGTAGATTTTCAACTTAAAGGTGATAGCTAGCCAAGCGAGCAGTAGAATAAGCCTTCACGACATCATAATAAACAATATATTTACAAAAAAAAACTATAACCCATAGGTTTCAATACGCGAGATACGACTTGTTTGTTTTTTATTTATTTTGCTCTATTGTAAAATTTAAAGTAATATTATTAATGTGAAAATGAGTTTGTTTTTTGTTACGCTTTCACAACTTAACTCCTCAACTGATCATGATTAAATATTGCAAACACGATTTCAGGAATACAAAAAAAGGAATAAGGCTATCTTTCATCTAGAAAGGAAGGACTGTTTTCGACTCAAAAAAATTAATACTTGTACTAATGTACTTCATACATGTACTAATGAACTTCATACATATGCTAATGTACTTTATACATGTTCTAATGTACTTGATATATGTAATAATATACTTCATAGATGTACTAATGTACTTAATACATGTACTACTGTACTTCATACATGTACTAATGCACTTCATACATGTACTAATATTCTTAATACATGGAAGCGATGATGGTTTAGTGCTTAGCATGGTGGTATGGCTTTTTCTAAGTCTACCTGGCTAGCTACCATCCTCAAGTTGAAAATCTGTCGTTCAGCGCTTATTGTTGAGTTCCAGCGGCTGCACTGAGAGCCAGCCACCTCTAAGTTTAGCGTGTTTGTCTTCTTAGATCACTTCGTCATTTTACATCAGATGAGATTGTGGTCAAGCCCTGAAAGCAACAAAGCATAAAAAAAGCATGTAAGCGTCAAATTTAATGTACTTATAGTAGGAATCCTAAAGTAAAGTAACAGATAATAAATATTAAGTTCTTTACGGGTTCTTAGTCTGTAATGTAATAGTTTTTTTTTCATTTACTAGCATCCATCAGCGACTTCGCCTGCCTTTGTATCCTTATAAAAGATAACTAACAATTTAGCGCGCGCCGCGACATCTCACAGTTGGCCGAATTTTTTTCAACACATTTGTCACTTATCAATATATATTGTGCAAATTAAACAATGTTTTTATAGATTATAGCATATTATTCAAATATACATTATTAAGATCCGTTGTGTATTTTTTTGCGGGAAAAAGAAAACAATTAATCGATTCTCAAATACTTTCTAGGTTATGATTTGAATAGGACGGATTTGATTTTTTTTCGAATTGACTACGCTATTGGCCTAGAAGGGCCTTAAAATTTTCACCGGACTACTAAGGCGAGCGCTTAAGGCACTCAGTCGGTTTAATTTTTACAACTAGCTCAAGGGTGCACGGCACACCTCGGCTTGGGTTGTTGCCTAAATTCTGCAATTCGCGACCTAACTGAATTAACCTAAGCTAAGCTACATATTCAGTATATAAGTATATAAGTTCATATCAGTATAATATCAGTATATAAGTTAGTGAGATATATATGTGTACCAAACATATATACCTCAATAACTCGTTATATGTATTTCGTGTCGCATAATTTCTTGTCTGAACTAATTCAGTTCGATAAGGAAAAAAACAAAACCCTTCCACTTCCATGAGTAAGAATGTGTGCGTGCACGTGTATGGAGGTTGTATGCGTAATGATGTTGCAATGATGAAAGATTTTGTGTCTTGGTGTCTTAACGGACCTAGGCTTGAGCTGCTGCCGAGGGGGGCCTAGTATGGTGTGCGGGAGCGAAATTTACTCCCAGACCACGGCGGCCTAATCTGTGGTTACGCGGGCGTGATATGAATTATCATAGTAATTACGTCTTAGTTAACATAGTGTAGGGCGCTCTTAAAATATAATATAAATTAATATGTTTATTTAATGCGATAGCCAAACTTTTGTATTAATAGTCTGAGTAATTTTTCTCATGAAATTTTATATCTTGTGAGTTCTCGAAGACTTGACTTCACAGGTAGTAAACATGTACATGTATGAAACACATTACAATTTAAAGACCAGTTTCGTTAAAGACCGTCATACACATAATAAGAATGAAAATCTAACGTGTCAGTACCTTTTAGATTTTTGTGAAAAAATGTGTTGCAGGTGTCTAGGAATAAGTAATAAAAAAAATTCAATCATTATTTGAATTGTATGTCTGTAAAGCGTATTCTCGACTAACATTTAGTTTTGTTTTCATTAAAATCGGTTCACTCTATCAAAAGTTATTGTAATTTTAATAACGACACGACTTTAGTACGAGAGAAAAGTAGATAAGTAAATGAACTTAATATGTTCAGATGATTTTATTAGTCACTGTTTTTTATAGTAGTTTCCACGCGTACGGAGTCGCGGGCACAGCTAGTATAATATAAAGTTGTGGTCAAACAGTAACACAGTAAACAATAAAAATCAATCATATTATCTTATTTTATCTATAGTTATTTACAACGTTTTATATTTTGATATTTATCTTTATGTAGACTAAATAGAATCTGTAAATGTTTGATATTAGTTAATTTGTAAATTCTTGTGATGACTTTTGTATCGAAACCGTTCAATTTAAGGTTCTATTTTGAAAGCTTCGCTTATAAATGTGACTTAAAATAAAAAGCTGTATTCACTCACCGTTTAAATTGTAAATCACAGCGGAACTCTCGTCTAATAAGTAACACAATATAAGAAAATGCCAAACATTTTTCCTTCACGCGTAACCGTATTTTTTTATATCAAGTAAAGATCTCAACTTTGCTATCCATGTTAAACGACTGTCAATATATTCTTTCTTTAAGCAGTTCAACCAGAATGACAACGACGTAAAAATGAACTTATAATTATGTAAATATATTAGTAATAGTATTATGTTTGTTTGGTTATTGATTATTAGTATGCAAATTTCAACATTCATTTAAATGTCGTAGCGAAAATTTTATGATTTACTAGCTTCTAGCCGCGACTTCGTGCGCGTGGAATAGTTACTTTGGCTAACGCTAACTTTAACTCGCGACTTTGTTTACTTAGAAGGTGAAAATATTTTTAAATAATACATACTTTAACCCCGATTTTGAAACATTCTTCATTGGTGTTCCGCTCTTTTTGGTCTTAGCGTGATGATATATAAACTATAGCCTTCCTCGATAAATGAGATATCCAATACTAAAATAATTTTTCAAATCGGACCAGTAGTTCCAGACATTAGCGCGTTCAAGCAAACAAACTCTTCAGTTTTATAATATTTAGTATAGATTTATCTAAAGATCTCTTAAACTGGTTTTAACATAAAATAGAAATTAAATCATTATCTATTAAAATTACATATTTTTGAAATTAATTACATATTTTGTGTGTTTATGTTGTGAGTATATACCATTATTCATTTATGCGTGGTTAATTAAAATAACATCTGTTGAGATAGAAGATTCTATTTGCCAAATTATATTCAGAGAGTAAAAATTCATGACGTCATAAATGCCAATAATCTTCCTTAAGCTTATATATCCCTTTTTTATATATGCTATACGTTTCAGCATATGCCCAAATCTCATTTTCAATCACCTTTTATACATATAATAAGAATGTACTATAAATGTAACGTGTCTGTAATTTTTAGATTTTTGTAAAAAAAAGGTTGCAAAGTGTCTTGGAATAAGTAGGTAATAAAAAATATTTCAATCAGTTTTAGAAATGTTTGTCTATCTGTTTGTTTGTATATACACGCATCACTGCTAAACTACTGCGTTCATGAAAAAACATCTTCAAGAAAATCATAAAGTATATCTTCGAGTAAGATTCAGTCTTTGTTTCATTAAAATCGGTTCGGTCTATTAATAGTTATTGTACTTTTTAAGGACGACGCGACTTAAGTCCGAGAGAAAAGTAGATAAGTAAATGGGATTTATACATTCAGATGACTATTAATCGCTGTTTTTTTACACAAGGATTCACGCTGAAGAAGTCGGGGGCACAGCTAGTATTTAATATGTATGTATACTTATGATAATTATTTAGGTAGTTATGGTGTGAAAATGTAACTATCAACAAATTCACATCTGAAATATCAGTCAGGATTAGGACTAGTTAGTATTAGTTAGGAAACTGCTGTATTCCATTAGTAATTAAAATTCTTTTGCACATTACATTCATTTACATTTAATTAAGTGGATTAAATAGTATAACAGGATGTACTTGTAATAAGCTAGTATTTACTTAACTTATATTTAACTTTATAACTTATTCCACGTGGTTTCTTGAAAGCGATTGAGTTACAACTAACTTATGATGAGAACCAGCTACGGCATGGATCTCCTCTCGTCTGCCATATGACATGTGTTTTTTTGCATAAATATAACATTCACTCCTGTATGTTATTACTTTTTTTTAATTCTACACCACCAAAACCAGCAAACTGTTTTTCAATAATTTGCGTCGTTTCTTGAGACTAAATTAAGATAAGGTATTATCATAATCGTCAATCAATCTTGGATTCATTTGTACCGAGATTTTTCATACTTGAATGCTCAGCAAGCTTAAGCCGGTAGATTAAGAAAGAAAGAAAGAAAGAAATACTTTATTGTTGGAACAACCATACAATTAAATTAGATTACACACTAATTAGACAGAGAAAAAAAAAGAAAAATAGATATCCAACAATTGGCGAACCCATTCAGCAAAAATCTGCAATACTATAAGTAGTACTGCAGCGCTGATTTTCAATGGGAGCCTATATATGATGATAAACAGACGTTAATGTCAATACAGAATTAGAAACGAACAAACAAATAACACAGACGCACGTAACACGTCACGGATGGCCATACTAAAGAGATATAACAACTGTAACCACAAATTTAGGATTAAACAAAAACAAATATAATTTTAGAAGAGAAAAAAAAAAAGTAAATAAAAACAATACACACCAATAAACAGAGCTTACAATAGAATACTACTACTATTCACATACATTATACGTCACTCTAATTACTGAATTTGAAATTGCAATAGATAATGCTTATATGAGAGTTTAAAGCTAAGTTTACTCTTTTTGGATCGACATGGCGGTGGGATGTTGTTCCAACAACGAGTGGCGGCATATTTAAATGACCCTCTAAAAGCGGTAGTTCTATGGAGAGGTATCGATAATGGGTTAGTCATGGTGCGAGAACATGAAAAATACGTGTGCTTATCTTGTCTCCACTCTAACTTGTCATACAGATATTTTGGGTTTTTGGTTTTAATCAGCCCAAAAAGACAGACAGACAGATTGGCTTCATAAGATATTTCTTGTTATACCAAGAATATATAGCGATGATAAGCTTTTCATACAATCAGCTCTTTATATATTAGTTACAGTTTGTGGATCAATGCAAGCTCCATAGGTTTTAGAGAAACATCTGGTTATGTATTTCTTCCTCTGGTTGAATATGTTATAACTTACTTTATAACATCTACATCTTGTTGGCTTTTTTGCAGTACCCTTTTGACTTCAATTCTATAGCATTTATTTAAACTGAGGCATATTAACTATATTTTATAAGTAACAAAAAAAATCCGATGTACAATGTCCTTATAATCTCATGGAATCCACATGAGAAAAAAATTGCAATAAATTAAAAATTTCGCAGCGAAAGAGATAAATTCAACAAATGTAAAACTATAAGAACTTATGAAATTATTTTATTCTTCTTTATTCCTAAAATATGTCGAACGTGTGGAAGTTATATTTTTAATCAATCTATCTGCCGGGGCTTCCACCATTAGATAAAAAGGAATCGATAGGAGATACGACATAATTGCTACTCCGAAATAATAAGTGTGCTGAAAAAGAAAAAAAATTGTTTCAATATTGCAAGCTGATATAAATATAGATAGAACTAATTAAATACTACAGACTATTAATCAAATCAAATAAAAAAAAATACTTTATTCAATTTAGGCTCTCACGAGGCCCTTATGAACGTCAAAATTACCACCTGTTCAGAAAACAACCCAGTCATCGTGAAGAACCGGGAAGAGACTCGATGGGGTTATCTTTTTAACATGTATATATTTAAAATACATTACACGTTACATTCGTATTTATTGGATGCACAGAGAGGAGTTAATTCCAAACATCACCATCGTTCACATATTTATGAAATGGCAAGTCAGTTAATAGATGGTTTGGAAGTCGTATACAATTCCCAAGTTATTGTTGGTTATCGTCAATTATTTCTCAGTGTTTCAGAAGTGCCTCTACCTCATTTAATATAACGTTATGTCAAGTTATAGATCATGGTTCAATAAAATATTTTACGTGGAAGAATAAGTAATCTCAATCAGACATTGAATTGTAGTTTATAATTTTAGGGTATCCAACAACGGATATTCTACGTTACTAACAGTACACAAATGTAACCCAATTCATTTAACCTAATGAGTATTTCTATTAACTGTACTGTATTACGACTTCGAAATTATGTTTCAGTTGCATTAAGAACGCTTACGCTGTAAAATTGCTGTTGGTATTTTG
>AP028442.1:1330720-1484852 GCA_036509395.1 Antheraea yamamai
AGTTATATGAATATATATACTCTGCGGGCTTAAGAATTGACGATAAAACTCATTTCCACGGTTGCTGGGATTTTTGTCCTTCTATCGGTTTTTTTTGTATGCGTATCACGCAGAAACTACTCAACCTATTTTGACAATTCATAGTCAATTGCTATGAGAATAGTTTACGCACAGTAATAACAGACAAAATAACACATAGGGTGTATCATATATTTGCAAATGCATATATATGCCTAAAAATAAAAAAATCTATTTATACAATCATGTTTGTATTATTTTGACTAAATAGAAATGAAATATAATTAATCGGAATTATTTTATTTTCACGTGTTTTTAATCTAAATGTGATTTTTCGCGACAATTCATAGATGGCGCTAATTTTTTTTTTATGGTTTAATGCTGTTAGATTATTTTATTCTCGAACTGAATACGCTATTGACCTGGCAAAGTCTTAACAGCTTCACCGGACTACTAAATACTGCTACTACTACTAATACGAACTACACTACTCAGCCGATTTTATTTTGACAACTATCTCAGGGGTGCAGACACACCTCGGCTTGGACTGTTGGCTGATTCATGCAATTCGCGACCTAACTTTTTTTTTTTTTTAAGGGGGGAAATCCTTTATAGACACCCCCCCCCCGGGGGGGGGGGGGGGGTAATTCCGGCCCGCCCGGGCCAACCCCCCCCCCCCCCCCGGGTGTAGTGCGAGACGGAAATGGGGGGGGGGGGGGAGGGGGTGGGGGAGGAGCATCACTAGAGGCGCCCCAGGGCGCGCGGGGGGGGGGGAGGCCGGGGGGCTGCTACAAAAGGGGGAGAGAGGGGGGAGACGGCGGGCGCCCCCCCCCGCCGGCCGAGGGGAGCTAACCTAGGCTAACCTACATATTCATACTTATATGAGTTATTGCAATATATATGTGTACCAAGCATACTTACCTCAATAACTCGTGTGTGGAGGTGATATGTGTAATGTTGTTGCAGTGATGTAAGATTTTGTGTCACTGTATCGCGCGAGCAGCGCACTCAAGGGCTCCACGCCGAGGGAATGGACCTAAGCTTAAGCTGTTGCCAAGGAGGGGCTTGTCTGGTGTGCGGGAGCGAAATTTACTCCCAGACCACGGCGGCGTGATCTATGGTTACGCGGGCGTGGGCGTGAACACGCTCTATTTGGAGAGACAGGCTGGTACTGATCGTTCGCTGTCATTATTTCATCGGTAGGAACGGTAAAAATATGTCACGGACGTATTTTATAACGCGCAGCGTTCGGTACGGGTTCGTATTTTGTGACGGATACCACTAATGAACTTGGATGATTCGCGGCTTTTTCAAAGTAACTAATAGTGAGTGATCTTACGTACGCCCAGATAGAAGACATTTCCAGGTCCCTGTGGAGATCGACTCTCCGGACGTACCATGGGACACCGGTCATTTTACGTGAGACGCGGTTTTGGAGAACCTGCAACTTATGAAAGTTGTTTCTTGACGTATGTGCGAAAACGGGATAACTATGTGTCATAACGGGACGGATATACGTTTTATACAAAGTGAGCTTGAGTTTGAGGGACATCTTACTCCTATGACAAAGCAACGGATAGAGGCGACCCAAGACCATAGCGGCTTTGTTTTCTTGAGTTAAATTTAGATTTCTATCTAATGTAACACCGAGATATTTGACCTTTTCGGTCCAAGGAATATCGGTTCCGTAGAGCCTGATGGGCTCAAGGTTATTACTATGCCGTAAAAGATCGAAAAGTATAGCGGCGCTCTTATCAGGATTAACTTCTATGCGCCATTGGCGAAACCATTCACCGAGTGTGCAAACGGCCTTTTCGATGCGCTTCCTAAGTAAGTCCGACCGCCAGTCGGAAGCGTAAATAACGGTATCGTCAGCATAACAATCTACCTCGATCCCCGGAGACCGAGGTCGGCCACTGATGAACAGATTGAAGAGCGAGGGCGCGAGTATGGAGCCCTGTGGCAAACCTGAGAGTATCGGGTGGGGCGGCGATGCTGTTAGATAGTACAGGGGTGAATATAGATAATAATGAAATTATTTGTATGTTTGTTAGGTTTATTTAGAATTATAATCTTATAAGTTTGACTTTATTCTAATGTCCCAGTTACACATTGAACGAATGAATACTTTACTGTACTTTCAAGTTCGTGCCATGGAGACTTTAATGGCACAATGAATTTTTTTAGCTAACCAGCGGTATTGCGAAAAACAAATGAGCTGTATCTAGTGCAAATAAAAAAAATAATAATGAAAAAATAAGAATGAACTTAGCACTCAATTATAGATAAAATTATTCATCGTATGATTTAAATATTGTTTTTCCAGTTGTTAAATTATTAAACACTAGCCGATCCGTGCCCACTTCGTTGGGCGGTAATAGGCATCATCAAGCTACAACTTTTCTCTAGAACTCAATCATATATATCTCATAATTAAGGCAGCGTTCGTAAGAAACGTTTTCGTTCGACCATTTTTTCTCCGACTCCCCAGATATTACCATCTACAACCTCACAAACTTTACCTCTTCACAATATTAGTATAGATTATAGATAATATAATTAGTTAATAGCTTCTGCCCGCGACTTTGCACGCGTGGAATAGTTATTTTGGGCTAAGACGCAGCGGAAACTCTCAAAAGGAAAAAATACCCCGATTTTAAAACATTTTTCATTGTTGATCCGCTCCTATTAGACTTAGCGTGATGATATATAGCTTATGACACTCACAAATAACGTGGCTTTCTATTAGTAAAAGAATTTTCAAAATCGGTTTAGTAGTTCCTGAGATTACCCCCTACAATATCACAAACTCACAAACTTTACTTCTTTATAATATTAGTATATAGATTATAGCCCCTGCCCGCGACTTCGTCCGCGTAGTAATAGTTACTACTCTGGGCTAACGCTGACACACAGCAGAAGCTCTCAAAAAGAAAAAAACATCTCGATTTTGAAACATTTTTCATCTGTGCTCTGCTCCTATTGGCCTTAGCGTGATGAATGAGCTATATAACACTGAAAGAATTATTCAAATTGGACCAGTAGTTCCTGAGATTACTCCTTACAACGCCACAACGTCACAACGTCACAAACTCACAAACCCACAAACTCACAACGTCACAAACTTTACCTCTTTATAATATTAGTATAGATATATATGTTATGGATTAAAATAAAAACATGTAGTTTGATATGAATTACATTCATAGATCTTATCTGATCTTATTAATTAAATTTTAAATATTCTGAAGCATTAAAAGACGAACGCAGATAATATTAATACTATAAGTGCTGAGTTATTTTAACCTGATTTTTATTTACGAATGTGCCTACGATTCATTTTCTTTCATTAGCGCTATAAAAGTTAATTAAGACAATATTATATGGTGTCTCTGTACAGGTTTTTGTTAAATTTGGCTATTAAACATGGGCCTTTGAATGTTGTTTCGTTAAGGGTAAATGGTAATGTTGAACAAACAAAGTGCCAGAACTGCAGCGAGGCGACGCGAAGATCGCCAAGGCGGAACATAACGCGTTCGACGATATATATGTCTTGTTTAATTTGGCAAATAACAATGATAATTCTGATCTCATGTAATCAAATGACTGCTTAAAATATACACATAAAAACTAAAAGCAATAAAACAAAAGGGTGCGTTCATAAATTACGTGAGATGTTTAAGAGGGGGAGGGGGTCGAGTCAAATCTCATCTAATCTTAAGTTGGAGAGAGGGGGAGTCTCGGCAAATATCACGCAATTTTTTTTCTGATTAAAACAAAAAAAAATACTGTTTTGGTACATTTAATCCAGATTGTACATGCTTAAGATTTAATATTAAGCGTAATCGTAATACGGTTAAGATCATTCACTAATTCGTTCGAAAGAAAATAATGTCATTTTATTTTTACAATAACAATCCAACGCGTTTACGTAAGAAATCCACATTTTGAAAAATCTCACGTGAGATTGGGGGATGGGGAAGGGGGTTGAATAAAATCTCACGACATCTCACCAGGGGGGGAGGGAGGGACAGAAAATGTAAAAAAAACACCTCACGTAATTTATGGACGCCCCCAAAGAAATAAATTGAAATACAAATGATATTAAAGTCTCACCGAGATAAGGCTTCTGAAACAATATCGTGGGAGTAAATGGTAAAATATAAAAAAAAAACCTTTTACGAATGTTGCTGCGGACAGCGAGCCATCTGCAAGACCAATGACTTTCAATAACTTTATAGGAAATGTTAGAATCGTGAAATATATTACGGTTGAATTTTTTGTGTTATTGTCTAGTACGCAGAAACTTGCAATTTGTTAGCGATAAGCTTGTACATCTATGAAAATTGACGACAATTGAATAGACGATTTATTAGGAATAAGTTTTGTTGTACAGGATGTAATAAATAAAAAGTGCACGCGAGCGTAGGGGTTATTCATCAAACGGGCGCTCCTTGGGGCGTCTCGGTCGAGCTGGTGTCGATATGTAATGCGAGCCATACGCGTAGAGTGCGCTCATCGGTGGATTACAGCTCCAAGACATTTAAATAAGGAGTACGAACTCGCCAACAAACAGTAACTTACTTACTTATAGTTTGAGAGGGCAGTTCAAGATAGGAGATATGCTGTTATTATTATACGACAAGCCACCAGTAAAATCTACGGGCAAAGACTCTACGAGCGACGAGTTAACGAACTGTACTATGCAAATTATATCGTACAATTAGTACAAACATTTCTTGGTCCTTGGAGAGCTGGATACTGACAGCCTCCTTCAACAAGAAGTAAGTTGTATAAATAGAACACATTATACAAATATTGCGGATAGAGGTGATTTACGATCACCTCATGTATGTATATTCTCAATACTAGTTATATTATAAACGAGTAAGCTTGTCTGGATGGATGTTTGTTACTCCTTTACTCAAAGCTACTAAACGAATTTTGTTGGTAAACTTTGCAGTACATAGACAATTTACAGTCTTGTTTAAACTGGTCAAAATATAACTATAAGAGTCAAGCGACTTGGGAAAAATCCTACCAACTGAGACTTACCTCAGCATGCGATAGATTTACAGGAATATAATGTTTAGAGTCATCAGACAGACAGAGATACAAATGCAGAGCAAATTGGGGACGGTATTATTTTTATACAAGCATCTTGGACAGTGAACCTTTTTGTTTTATTCATTGTCATATAAGTAATAAGTAAGTTAGTTATAGTTGTCTTTATAGTAATTTTTTTTTAATAATTTGTTACTCTTAGTTTTAGCATTTGACAACAATAAAAAAACAAGAGTAGCAAAGTAAAAAAAAATCTGAACCGTCGCGGAACGCCTGCGAAATGCGAAACATTGCAATTATTTTGTACAAGTAATATGCACAAAAGGATAATTTAGGAAAAAGGTCATCTTTCATCTAGAAAAGAAGGACTGCTTCCGAGGTGACAAAAACTATATTAATGCGAGAGAAGCCGTTGGCAAAAGCTAGTACTTAATACATGTACTAAATTAATAGATTGAAGCGGTGATTACTTAGTTGACAGCATGTTCGGATACGGCACCGACGGATGTAGGTTCGAATCCTAGCAGCTGAGTCGGAGCATTCGCTAGAGGAAAACATCGTGATGAAAACACAGCATGGTGGTAGGGTTTTTCTAAGTTCTACCTACCATCCTCAAGTTAAAAATGTGTCGCCAAGCACCTGTTGGTTTAACGTGTTTGCCAATTTAGACCACGTCGTCTTTTAACATCAGATATGGTTATGGTCAAATGGTATAACGGACAAAGCATAAAAAAACATGTAAGGATCAAATTTTATGTGTTTGTAGTGGGAACTCTTAAGTAAAGTAACAAATAATATGAATTAAGTTGTTAAATCGACAGAGTTCACAGTATATTTTGTGTGTATGTGCTGTGAGTATACTATTCGACCACTTATGTATTTTATCCATGGTTATTTAAAATAACGTCTGTTGAGATAGAAGATTCTAGTTCCCTAAACCATATTCGGTTAATAAAAATTTATGACGTCATAAATGCCAATAATCGTTCTTAAGATTAAATATCCTTTTTATATATGGTATTATAGGTTTAGCGTATGACCCTATCTCGGGTTTTTGGCGGGATCTTGGAATGGCATGTAGTGGTCTTTATATTTTATCCATAATCTTGTGTTATTTGGCTCTATATTATGTAATGTTGGTGGTGCTTTACGTAATATAGTTTGGTTATTGTGCATAAGTGAAGTGGATCGGATATAATACCACGGAGGATGGATTCTGACTTGCAAAAAAAACTCCGAGGAAAGTTCAAGAAAGAGGGCCACCATTTTTTAAATTAATTAAAAATAAAAAAAAAAATTTTAAAATTTTTTACCCATTAAAAAGGGAAGAAAAAATTAAAAAAAAGATTGGTTGCAAAAAAAAAAAAAAAAGAAGACCCTATCTCACTTTCAATGGTATTCTGTGTATATAATAAGAATGTAAATGTAACGTGTCTCTAATTTTAGATTTTTTTTAAATTGTTGCAGGTGTCTAGGAATAAGTAATAAAATACATTTCAATCAAGTTTAAAAATGTCTGTCTGTCTGCTTGTAGGAACACGCTCACTGCTAAAATATTGCGTTCATGATAAATCCTCTTCAAGAAAATCATAAAGCATATATATATATATATATATATATATATATATATATGTTCGAGTAACATTTAGTCTTAGTTTCATTAAAATCAGTTGGGCCCTTAAAAATTAATGTACTTTTAATGACGATGCGGCTTAAGTATGCGGGACAAGCAATTATATTATAACTAAAAAGCTGGGGACAAGTAATTAAGAAAATGAACTTATACATTCAGATGAATTTATTAATTCTCTACAGAAGGTTTCACGCGGACGAAGTCGGGGGCACAGCTAGTATTTAATATGTATGCAAATACTCATGATATTTATTTGAGCATTAAAGGCGTGAAAACGTAACAATCAACAAACTCACATTCACATCTCAAATATCAGTCAGGATTAGAACTAATTAGGACTAGTTAAGATTAGTTAGGATACTGCTGGATCTCATTAGTAATTATAATTCTTTTGCAAATTATATTCATTAACTTTTAATTGTGTAGATAAAATTGTATAACAAGGTACACTTGTAGTAGATTTGTGTTTATTTAACTTTATAACTTATTCCACACAGTTTCTTGAAAGTGATTGAGCCAAAACTAGCTTTTGATGACGATTAGCCACTACATTAATTATAGTTCTTCTTTCGTTCGCCATGGTGTATGTGGTTCTTTATGCATTAATATAAAATTCACTCATGTACCATAACCAGCAAACTATCTTCCGAGACTGCGTTGTGTCTTTTTATATGACCAGCTTTAGTATATTACTTGCAGTTTATGAATCACTGTAAGCTCCATGGATTTTAGTGAAACGTCCAGTTATGTATTTCTAACTATTTCTACCCGAATCTTCATATGGTTGTGTATGTTATCGCATCTTACTGGCTTTGCAGTGCCTTTTAACTTCCATTCTGGAGTATCTTTTAAAACTGTGGCATACTATATGTTATAAGTAGAAAAAAGTTCCGATGTACGGTGTTTTACTAAATTCATGGAATCCATAGGGAATAAAAAACTTACAACAAATCAAACATTTCTCACTCAAAGAAGATGAAATCAATAAATGTAAAACTATACGAACTTATGAAAGTAATTCATTCTTTTTTATTCTTAGAAGATTTCAAATTTGTGGAAGTTATATTTTTTATCAATCTATCTAACGGAGGTTCAACCATAAGGTAAAAAGGAACTGCTAGAAGATACGACATCGTTGCTATTCCGAAAAAATAAGTGTCCTGAAAAAGAAAAAAAGGTTGTATTATAAAGTTTGTTCGATGTAGTGATAAAGGATAAATACAGATGTTTAAAGCATTTTGCCAATGTTTCTATACAAGCACTTTTTTCAGAATCCATGAAAGACTGATTTCTCGCTATCTACTGAAAGTTCTTTGAAACTATGATTTTTTTTATTGAAACTCACACTAATAAAAGTACTTTGCTTTATAATTTAATCTACATGATTAACGGCCGTTCTCAATAATCTAACTCTAGTTGAATGTAAGTAGCTATCTGAGATAGATCACGGTGTTTCAAAAATAATATTCCCTCAAGCTCAGATAAGGTCACAGATAGAATCTTCTAACTCCAGTTAAGAACGTCTCTCAGATAAATTTTGTTTCTGCGTTTCAAATATTTAGTGTTATTTTTAAGATGAACATTATAAGTATATTTAATATTTATATGTACTAAAATTATTGTGATTAGGTAATAACTATATTTTAAAGTAATTGTTATTGAAAAATAATATTTATTGAACACTGTTTGGTCTTGTCATTTTACAATCTACTAAAAATTCGAAACGAAAAATATCAAAACGCTATTCTTGACTTGAATTAAGAAAATTCGACGTGATTTGCCGCTGTTTATGCTGTTTCTAAGAATATAGTGTCCTAATATTGTTTATACATATTTACATATTATAAATATATAAGTTCTGATTCTGCAAATTCAATTTCGTTAGACCCTCCGGCAGGTAGTTTATAAGGAAAGATAGAATTCTTTATCTATCTGTGTTTACTGAAATGGAGAAACGGGATGATAGTTAGCTAAGGTAGTTGTTTTAACTGCCAGTTATAGAAAGGTTATTGGAACTGGCTGATAGTGACACGTCTTTACCCGATCGCTCTTTCTTGAAACTAAAAAACGATGCAATATTGGTGGGGGATAGAAGTCGCTAGTAGTTCATAAAAAGTTGATTAGAGCGCTATTTCTCGCTTCAGTTATTTTTCGGCAGTATGATGATCCAGTGTGAGATAAGCCGATAAAATTCACTTATAAACGTTTTATACCAGATATTTTAACGTTCAAAACTTTATGGCGTTTTCCCCACAACTCAAGTTTTCAAATTCATTGCCCTCATAACTTCAAAACTACTGCCCCGATTTTTTTTTTAAATTGATTGAACACTATTTCTGTACATAATTTTCAAGGTAATTCTGGAGAGATTTTTCAAATTTGTATATAATTTCGCAAAAAAGAAGCGTATTTCCCTTCAAAGTGTTCTAAAAAAGTGGAAAATTGTAATTTCGAAAAACCCTTGCAGCGTTACTTGGGTAAAACTATTATTCAACGAATGAACTTTGATTTTTTGATTTCAGATGATCCAGCACCAAGTTATGAGGGGTATCACAATTCTACTTTTTTTCGAGACACGTCCGAATAATTGCTGCTATTGACGTATTTTTTTAATATTTCTTTGGGAAAATTTTACACAATATTCTTCGAATGTCATACTTTTATGTGTTAATAAATGTAATGTTATTAATAAAAATATTTTAACTGTGTCGTCACAAAAAAATCACAGAGAATGCTTTTTTTGTACGAATAAACCTTACACTCCCTTAATATCAGTGATAGGTGTCGGTTTAAAAAAATCTTTCAGGCGCTAGAATAAGTCATTTCTATTATAGACATTTAGATTATATTTAGTAATTTTAGGGTATCTAACAATGGATACTCCACTTTATTAATAGTACTCAAATGTGACCCAATTCATTTAACCTAACGAGAACTACTATTCTCTTTACTGGACTATGATTTTTAAATTATGGTCCAGTTTCATTATTAGCGTTTACGCAGTGTGGCATTACAGCATCTAGTTGTACATCATATATATTTGCAATTTTACATTATAGCTACCTTGATTTTTGACGGATCCACAGAGAGAGAGAGAGAGAGGTGTTAATTCTAGACATCAAAATCGTTCACATATTGATCCACCCTATAATCCTTTATACCTTTAGACATCAAATCCCGCTTGCCAAGCTGCTTGAACTAACTATCCGGCAAATTAATAATATTCTTTGGGACTTTACTGTAATAGCTAACAATATTTATCTAAAAAACTATTACTGGTCTTACTGAGCCTAAAACTTGAGATGCCCAATTTGTCACAATAGTTTCTTTGTTATAAATTGCGCGTACTGCTCATTTGTGTAGTAGGACATGGTATGTAACTCGGCTACTGTTCCCCACAACAAAATACCATATGATATTGAGCTATGGAAGTAAGCGAAGTAGACCAACCTAGTAGTGGCAATATCTGTTCGTTGGCGAATCTTACGAAATTTCGTGAAAATCCGTCCAGTAGTTCTTGCATAAATGTCTTTTCTCTTTTGTGTTTTCTTATAAGTAAGATATACGCATATATGAATGTGATATATATGTAAAACATGTTATATCGATGTGTAAAATATAACTATAATAAATTTCATCAAAATCCGTCCAGTAGTTTTTTGCGTGAATACCGTACCGTACAAACGACACATAGACAGACAAACATTTAAAAAACTATTGAAACGTGTTCTGTCGTTGATTCTAAGCCCCACCAAGGTATTTTTTCTTAAAAATATTTAATGTATATATTATGTCCCGTTACTCTTTTATTATATCTAACTAGCGGGCTCGGCAAACGTTGTCCCGCCCTGATTAAAAATAAATCCTTGACAAATTATATACCAAAACGTTCCTCCCGAATCACTTTATCTACTGGTGAAAACCGCATGAAAATCCGTTTAGTAGTTTTTGAGTTTATCGCGAACAGACAGACAGACAGACGCGGTAGGGGACTTTATTTTATACTATGTAATGATAATTTAAGTATGACATACTTGACTCATTAAGAGCTTCAAATCTAATGTAATCAGTCTTCTTATTTATAAAACATCATCTAGCTCATTCAGGCACGAGACAAATTACAATGAATTTGAGAATTTATACATTAGCTAGTTAAAACCACCTAGAAATCTTTGTAAAATTTACAAGGTTAATTTTATTATATTTAATGTTTGGGACGAATTCTATGACTTTTTCTGTTCACGTCTTTAAAGGCTTTTTTTTTGTTAAGTACGTTTCCTATTACATTGAGCTAATTTTTAATCCAATATTTGTTGTTTTTTTGAAGGGAGATTTAGAGTATGTGAAGCTCACCTTGTTTTCGGAAATGGTAACACCTTTGTTCTGCCACTTGCGTATGAGTATGGCTACGATCATTCCGATAGTGTAACTAGATATGTTGTTGAGCCCGTTAATGTGAAGATAGTACATCGTATCGCTATCAGATGCTCGGAATATCCTGGTGTCGATTATAATATTGGCAGAATTATAAGAGTCAAAAAAGATTTAAAAAATATTACGCTTTTAAAGGATGGTAATTCTATTTTGATCCTTAATGGTAAATGCTAGCAGCCAATGACACTATGTTTGTTGTATGTACACAATTAATATTGATTAATTTGCGTAAGTCAAGCCCACTTTTTAAAGGCAATATCAGTACATAGACGTTACATAGACAACTATACTATACTAGTACTAATTATTATGTAACTGATAACAACAATTTATTAAGATAATAATTATATTCGGAAATGATCCATTATCTCAGCTGTAAAAGCATACTATAGAGTTCTCCAACACAATATTTCAACAGAGAGACAGTTTGGAGAGGAACACGGAAAAATGCACAATAGAAAAAAGAATAATGCAAAAGTATACTTACTCGGTTGTCAAAACTGCCATAGCATCGAGATCGTGCAGCCAAACATGAAATACAGAACTAAAGAGAGAAAAAGAAGGAATGCGAGCACCACACCGCGGCCTCTGGACATCGTTGCAACAAGTACGACCAAACCTACGAGGAATAACTGAGAATCTGCTGCGATGTGCCTAGAATATAACAATATCCATGTTCATACGTACATACAATAAGAGATTGACTGATAGATAAATAATTACTAGGAATGTCAGTATGTAAATCTCTTTAGCCGAATATGGCTTCATGTTGTAACTAGTTTCTGCCTGCGACTTCGTCCGCGTGGAATAGTTACTTTGGACTAATTAACAAAGCAGCGGAAGCTCTCACGAGAAAAAAAAAATACGATATTGAAATATTCTTCATTAGTGCTCCGTTCACATTGGTCTTAATGTAATGATATATAGCATCCTTCCTCGATAAATGAGCTCTCTAATAGAATTTTCAAATCTGACCAGTACTTCCTGAGATTACCCCCTACGACCTCATAAACTTTACCCCTTTATAATATTAAGTATAGATTATTAGAATATCCCTCGATTTACAATTTCGTCCTAAACTTCTTTTATGGTAAAATAAAACACGCAAGGTGATCCTAGAAACCGTCGCGAATGTTATTATGATTGAATAATAAACATTCGTATTTTTTATTATTTGTTTTGCTTACCACGTATGGGTTGCGCAGTGTCCATTATGACGTAAAAAGTTGTTGAAATAAAAGATATGGGACCACCAGTACTTTCGGCAGCCTTGCACAATATGGTTCGTCACATAGAAGTTCCAAAGCGGCCCCGACCCGAGATGTCGAAGCCAAGTCATTTGAATGCTATTATTATCGCCAGCGCTGGAGTCAGTCTGCAATCAATTGAATATTTGTAGTTATAAGACACTACACACAGAACTAACAGTAAATTTTCAAGTGGAATGACTATTTTATATGCTCTCTCGTGCTTTTCGACACGTTATACTTTGTGATTAGTACGTAACGTATGTCTTGGCGCGCATTATATATTTAGGTTTCCGATCGCACAAGTATCCCTTCCGCTCACCTTCCTTCCTTCCAATCACTTACGCTTCCATCTTACCGCGGACGCTACGAGAACGATATCTCGCATATTCAACGCAAAAATTATTGGAGTCACCGATCACTAATATTGTGAAGCTTAGTGTTGAAACCTCATAAATGCTAAAGCCAATACAGTGTTGACAATATATTTAAATAACGCCGCGAGTGAAGTGCATTTCAAATCCGCATCATCATGAAAAGTCCGCATTTCCATAATTTCCGCAACCCCCTGAACCAGCACCTTAACCTAACAAATAATATGCTGTATATATAGTCCAGCACCATAACTGCTTCTGAGGCTGTACTGAATCCCCAAGCTTCCTCCTTTATTATATTTTTTGTTAAACTGTGTATTTCTGCACCTTTTGAAAAAAAATAGTCATGTTTTTGAGTTACCTCCACCAACGCAGGAATACATCCCTAGGAATTGTGATCCACGTGGTTCTTGATTTAAAGCTTTCAGTACGTGCCAAGAAGTTATACGTCATTAAAAACCCCGACACGAGGGAAAATATTTGTATAATCATTAGTCCATTATACAGGAGACGGTAAACTGACGAGTTATAAGACTGAAAGTAAATAAATAATATAATAAAAGTTTGTAGTGATACAGGGAGTTTTGATTGGACTATAATTAAAATGCGCAAATTTAAGAATGACCATTAACAGCTACTTTTGATCTTTTGCCTTAATTTAATTTGATTAGCATCTTTCAAGTCAAGTTTTTATTTTTACTCTTGGATTATTGTTCTAGAGCAGAAGTGTACAAACCGCGACCCTTGGTCGATATACGCGTGGCCCGTCAGAATAGCAAAAATAAAAGCACTCAAAATTAATAAAACTAAATTAATAGTTTTGTTAAATTTCTTTAACGCATTTATCAAGTTGTTTTAATTTATAGCGGCCCGCCTTTAACTCATAATCTGTCAAGTGGCCCCTAGTCCAACAAAGTCTCTGTATCCCCACTCTAGAGTAATATTCCAAGTAATCTAAACCTAATCTAAAATTCACCTTTTCAAATGAGTGTGGTCTGTCTGTAAATCCGGTTGCAATTGGACATATTGTGTGAAAGTAAATCATTATGAAGTTTGTTATCGTCCTGAAATGTACAAAATCGTGTTATGGAAAATAATGGATATCAATATATTTTGTAAGTTAAAATAAGAACAATGCTCGGCTCAATTTTTAATCTTTTCTGTCTGCGCTGAATAATAAATTAGGAAATGTGATGAGATTTTAGTTATCAAGTTCTGATGGTGTACATGAGACTGAAAATTATGGCATAGTAGCATTGAAGCTTATCGAGTAAAATAAGTTTTTGTCTAAAAAGGAAGGAAACTAATATCTAGAAAAAGAAATCTAACATTTCTCCTATTTTCGGTTGGAAGACTAAAATTAGAAGCCTAACATTCCATTCTCCTGACAGATTGAATGATATACATTGGTTTTACCTTACTCCATGAAGAGATTTCACTCTTCTTAATTTAGGATCTTCAAATGTTGAGTTCACTAACAATTCCCAGTTTCGTTTAACAGAGAAACTCAATAGGTATTTGTTTCCTAAAATGTTTAACAAACGAGTTTATTATTCCTTTTCTGTCAGAACTAAATATTAACAGTGATATGGTCGCCACAAAAAAAATGCAATATAAAATTCAAAGAGTGAGACTGTGAGACCTAATAATCTACGCATATATAGAAAATTATACATGGAAGTATAAAAAGTCACAAATGAAACATTTCATGAATTTAGATTTTGCGGTAGTAATTTACAAAAAATTGGGAAGTAAAGACAGCTAAAAAAATCTATAACTTGCAAAAATACTGATTTGATTGAAAGGGTTCTGGTGGGCGTAAATTCATGTTATGGACATCCATCCATCGTCATCCCAGAAATCAGCGACAATAATCGATCTCCATCCCTTGTGCGACTAATACAAATACATGGAGAGAATAATAGATAACTTTGGTAACAGGACGGCAACATTCAACATCAAATAATCGCTGTGTGGTAAACATGTTGAGAATTTACATCTTTATGGGTTTCTACTTAACTACTACTACCTTATAAATATCAGTACTAACGTGGCCAAAGAACGGATGTGGTTTAGTCAAGCGATAAATGTAACTTTTTTTTGAAAAGGAGAAAACATTAATAGATCGTTAATTTTCTTATAAATCAAAAATACTTTATTCAATTTAGGCCCTGAGAAGGCGCTTAAGAACGTCAAAACTAACACCGATTGGAAAACAACCCAGTCATCGAGAAGAACCAGCAAGAAACTTACTTGGCGTATAATGTCATGATACATATTTTTGCAAACATAGATATTAAAACCTCTTAACATGGTGCTTGAACTCACTATCTGGCAAATCGGTAATATGCTTTGGTAACATTATTACCTAAAAAATTGTTATTGATCTTAGTGAGCTTGAAACATGGAATAACAAATTTGTTACTGTTCCCAGGATAGTCTATATTAATGTATTTAGTATCTTATATTAAAATTTGCGGTGGTGATATTCACAAAAATATACTGTTTGCAATATGTACCAAATAATAACACAGTCTGTTGGAGGTGAAAGAAAACAAAACAATCCTGAACTGTGTAGAAAATTGCTAGCTTTAGCAAAAGAACATATTTAAGGTTATTCCAAAATTTGTGAATTTTTAAATTAACATAACTTAGTACTTACATAACCTTTTATTACCCTATTAATTTATTTGATATAGTAACTTCATAGATTTCGTAATATTTACCTTGTTCTTTTCTGTTGCTAAGAATGTAATCATATAAGCTTCCAATAAGGTTGATCAACACAACTGCAAAGAACACACCGGCTACACACCAATCAAGAAGACTTATATCATTTTTAGCATCCCTTCTGGTACAACACAATGCTTGTGATACCTTTGACTGCACTTTGTAGGATCTAAATGTAGTTGTGTTGAGGCACTCGCCAAGGATATAGGTCAGGTCCGCACTCTCATTGAGTGTATGATCTTTTACAAATTCACTGCATGTTTTCTTCACACACACACCTCTGTCTATGTAACTGTGATTGTAATGTTCTAGTGTTATCTTCGAGTATTCCTAAAATATATCAATTTAAATTATTGTACCATAAATTATTATTAAAATTAACGCTTAAATAATTAAGGTTATAATAGAGATTCATATTTAAGTTTATTTTTAAGGGAATTGTGGTGAACTATATACTGCAATGCATGAATAAAAGAACTGTAGTGCATTTGTGTTCATCTTGCTAGACTATATGTTAAAAATGATTGGCTAGTGTGTTAGTTTCGCGGAAGTTTCGATGTTTCAACGTGTGAAATATATCTTTATTCATATTTATTTTTATCACTTAATTAATCTTAACTAATTTATTCTAAGTACAATACAATAAAAATTATTTCTGTTTATAATTTTTCTATCTCATTTGAGGATCATCAGCCTCTAAGAGACCCACTGCAGTGCCATAGGTACCGTCCCGAAGGACGTACGGGAAGGAAGGAAGAAAGTATGGGCATAATTACCAGGCCAGCCCACGAAGTATTGGCGATTTCAAACTCTGAGAAATCTACAGTTTTATATTTTCCCACATACAGTAGTACAACAAGATCATTTCACAGGTTCACGATATTTTTCTTCACCGTTAGCCGATTGTGTTACCATTTTAAATTAGTAAATGCAAGCGAATTCCGAAAAATTCGTTGATACACGCCGGAGTTCGAACTACGGATTGATATTCCATCGGCCGAAGCCTAGGCCATCACGATTTGATGATGCAAGTTCTTTAAGGAAGCAAAAACGGCTGGACACAGTCCTTAAACTCGTTGCCCGGTAAATTGATTTTTTTCATTCTTCTTGTAGAATGAACCTTATTGCGTAAGCTGTTCTTTTCTATTTCAAGGATTTAAAGTAAATATAATTGTATCTTTTTATTACAATAATTAGCACACAATGTGACTAGTAAACTTTTCCCATACATTTATAATTACATGAATGTAATTATAAATTACTTAATTAATTAAAATTATTCGTGTAATTATATTCATATAAATATACATCTGTTGGAATTTGGCCTTGTGGTGGGAAAGCCTTAATTGTATTTTAAATTATCAATCGACTCGAAACAACATTTATGATGAATCAAATAATGAATTGAAAAAACAAAAGCAGAATGTATAAGCAGCCTTATAGTCCAACGACGCTGAGTCAGTTATTTTTTCAATTATTAAATAAATGCAGTTCTATCAGTCGCTTAACAAAAACTATTACTTGGATATTACGTTTCATTTCCAAATTGCGCGATCGAAGAATTAACACAATCTATCAAAATATATTAACATCAAAGGAGTTACAGGACGTATAAAAAAAAACATCATCACAGTGCAGAAATTTGAATTCGCAGAAAAAATATCGAAGGTGAAACATACATTAAACGTGAAACCAGGCAGCCCACTGACAAGTTTACACCCTTATATCGACAAACAGGAATTATGAAGGGTTGGTGGACATTTAGAGAATACTTTATTCCGCTATTCATCCAAGCATCCTATTATTTTACCAATTTCAAACCGGTTAACGGCACTTGTTATAGATCAAGCTCATATTACGACAATACACTGTGGTCCAAAACTCACATTATCATACTTACGAGATACTTTTTGGGGTAGTCAGCAGTGTACGTATTGTCAAAAAGCAACTACGAAATTGTATCAAGAGGTTGGACGCCAAATCATGATCGACTTGCCCCAAACCCGTATGACATTGTCACACCCCTTTACAAATACAGGAGTAGATTTCACGGGACATATAGATATCAAAATTAACAAAGGTAGATGAGTGTTGGGGCCGCCGCCTGTCAATATGGCGACACCTCTCGCCCTCGTACGTCACCGGCCCGCGGTTAGGCGGGGTGAGGTGGAAATGAGGAGAGACGTGAGGCGAGGCGACGTTCCCCGGCGGTGGGCGGGCGTAGTACTCTCGAAGGTGGTAGCGAGAGCGCCGGTAGCCCGCCTCGGTGACGACAGTCGGATGCCGGTGATGTCTTGAAGGGGCCTCGAAGATGTGCAATGTGATGCACGAGCCAGCCGATGAAGGTGGTAGATTTGAAACGGAGGTCGGGGTGATCGCAAGAAAACACCGTGGTTCTCGTATAATAACCGCGTCCCCGAGCCAACAGAGCACTACTACTGACGATGATGACTTCTCGATGTTACTTACTATTCAATGTTATCTCAATGAGATGTACAAGCAAACTATCTCGATGTTATTGCGATGAGTTGTGCAATCAAACTACTCGATATTATCTCAATAAGATGTACAAGCAAACTATCTCGATGTTATTGCGATGACTTGTGCAATCAAACTACTCGATATTATCTCAATAAGATGTACAAGCAAACTATCTCAATGTTATTGCGATGACTTGTGCAAGCAAACTACTCGATATTATCTCAATAAGATGTACAAGCAAACTATCTCGATGTTATTGCGATGACTTGTGCAATCAAACTACTCGATATTATCTCAATAAGATGTACAAGCAAACTATCTCGATGTTATTGCGATGACTTGTGCAATCAAACTACTCGATATTATCTCAATAAGATGTACAAGCAAACGATCTCAATGTTATTGCGATGACTTGTGCAAGCAAACTACTCGATATTATCTCAATAAGATGTACAAGCAAACTATCTCGATGTTATTGCGATGACTTGTGCAATCAAACTACTCGATATTATCTCAATAAGATGTACAAGCAAACTATCTCGATGTTATTGCGATGACTTGTGCAATCAAACTACTCGATATTATCTCAATAAGATGTACAAGCAAACTATCTCGATGTTATTGCGATGACTTGTGCAATCAAACTACTCGATATTATCTCAATAAGATGTACAAGCAAACTATCTCGATGTTATTGCGATGACTTGTGCAATCAAACTACTCGATATTATCTCAATAAGATGTACAAGCAAACTATCTCAATGTTATTGCGATGACTTGTGCAAGCAAACTACTCGATATTATCTCAATAAGATGTACAAGCAAACTATCTCGATGTTATTGCGATGACTTGTGCAATCAAACTACTCGATATTATCTCAATAAGATGTACAAGCAAACTATCTCGATGTTATTGCGATGACTTGTGCAATCAAACTACTCGATATTATCTCAATAAGATGTACAAGCAAACTATCTCGATGTTATTGCGATGACTTGTGCAATCAAACTACTCGATATTATCTCAATAAGATGTACAAGCAAACTATCTCGATGTTATTGCGATGACTTGTGCAATCAAACTACTCGATATTATCTCAATAAGATGTACAAGCAAACTATCTCGATGTTATTGCGATGACTTGTGCAATCAAACTACTCGATATTATCTCAATAAGATGTACAAGCAAACTATCTCGATGTTATTGCGATGACTTGTGCAATCAAACTACTCGATATTATCTCAATAAGATGTACAAGCAAACTATCTCGATGTTATTGCGATGACTTGTGCAATCAAACTACCTCGATGTTATTGCGATGACTTGTGCAAGCAAACTACTCGATGTTATCTCAATAAGATGTACAAGCAAACTATCTCGATGTTATTGCGATGACTTGTGCAAGCAAACTACTCGATGTTATTGCGATGACTTGTGCCAGCAAACTACCATGTTATCGCGATGACTTGTGCAAGCAAACTACTCGATGTTATCTCAATAAGATGTACAAGCAAACTATCTCGATGTTATTGCGATGACTTGTGCAATCGAACTACGATCTAGTACTTCGCGGACCGTGCTTATAAGCAAAATCGGGCCGGCGACTAACGGTATCCCGTTAGACGTCGTGGCTCTGTTCGTTGGCTCGGATATCGCGTTCCTATTTATTTATCATATTTATCATATTTCTACATATAAAATGTCTATAATATCAATTTCTTATCATCTATTTGCATGCAATCTATACTCTAAAATTTACATCTTATATCTATCTTACATATGAATAAAGTTATCTCTATATTAAGCGCCGTTTTGCACTAAACTCTATGTTCTATTCTATAATTCTATATAACTCTATAATAATATTATTACATAAACCTTAACTTATATTCATATGTAAATATATTTTCAGTGTGTTAAAATTTACATCGATCTGTATAGGGTGACATAATTAATCTCTATATATATTCACATTCACATTCACTCGATATTTATTACATATCGTTACGTTATGTTCGCCAGTTATACATATATTTATATATATAGTTATATATATTCCTTGTTATAATATCAATTCCATTCATATTTTATTTTAAAACGATACATAATAAAATTAGAAATTTCTGTTTACAACGCCGTTGCGTGAGAAATTACTGTAAAGCCATAAAGTCCCGTTCGACTTGCAACTTTCAACTATTGTTTGTACAATTACCATAAAATAAAATATATTATTTTATTGGGCTCGTTCGGGTACCATAACGTCATAACGAATATTATTCGGCGGACCCTATTCAAGTATATTGCTTGAGCAATAACCATTTAACAGAAAATATATTATTTTGCTTTATTCAAAGGCAAAATCCACCGCCTAGTCTCTGGGAATTTTACAAAGGTAAGCCGGTATATGGCTGGAGTCATTGTTCATAAAATTACTAAAAACCCTGAGATCGAAGACGTCCGTTATGAGGAACCGTTGTAATATTTTATGTACCTCTATAACCATTACGTTTGTCTATATTAAATTATACAATCTTCCATATTTGACGTTCTATATGATCGTATAATTCTTGCTATGTAACGTACACTTCAATAGTATATAACGTGTGTAACTCTATCATATTCTCTCTACGAATGTTTCCATGTACACACGCTATATATTCTATACGGCATAATTTTAATCTAATCCATCATGTAATTCCCTACTTAATGCGAATGTAATCTATAAGTCACCCTATACTAACACACATAATTCTATACAATCCGTAATTCAATAATTCTATGCATGCTTCTTACATATCCATAATTCAATCCCTATACATATCACATCTGTAATTCCATATTCAATAACTCAATACATACATAACATACCTACAATTCTATATCCAATTTATATCTCTATTCTATTATACTCGTATGAATTAAATCTAACAAAGTCTATATTAAATGTCGATAAATCTATATCTATGTTCTCTATAAAATATCAATAAACCTACGTATAATAAATCTATGTACTACTTATCGTGTGCGTCGCCAACAATGAGAAGCAAAGGATACTTTACGGTTATCGTATATCTTGTGACGAAAGTTGTATACTTAGAATTGGTATTAGATTTAAGCAAGGAGATATTTCTAGACGCATTCAAATGGACGGAAAATGAACAACGAATGGCAAACAACTTGAAACAGAGGCCGGCATGACAATTGCGGCCTAATTGCGTAGCTGTAAGCTGGCGAATCTTACGTATTTAATTTAAACTTACGTATTAAATTAATTAAAATAAAACGTAACTCCCAAGAATACAGTATTGTCCACTAACGCTACTAATACTCCCTACGATTTTGATTCTACTATCAACCTGTTTAACATTGGGTAAAGTAGATCTCATACATTTCGTTTTATCTGCATTTAGCAATAGGTTATTTAACGCAAACTAATGACAAACTTAATTTAAAGTATTTTTCAGATGCCCAAACCTCTGAATCTATCCTTTTCACTTTAAGTATAAGTGAAGTGTCGTCTGCAAAAGCACCATGTCAGCACAGTCATTGACCATAAGCGACAGATCATTTATACATATTAAGAACAAAAACGGCCCTAAAATGGACCCCCTTTTTTATTAACGTGGGGAAATCCCTTATGGATACGCCGTCCTTCCGGGGGAGAGGGTGGGTTATAATCGACTGGCACGGACTAAAACCTCACGGTGTACCGATAGACCGTAATTGTTGGAGCGCCCAGGGATCGTACTCGCTACTCTACCTTGTTGAGCAGCCCCAATGGTTCGCCCGGTGGAAGGTGACCACCGGGCTCCTACCTATAGGGTGGCAGATTGGGAACACACCAGCTGCCTACCGCCGTCCGCCGGACCTGTGTAACATATATATTTCAAGGGCCCCTAGATGTGCATATACAATTGCCTGAACAATAAAATATAAATATATATATATTATATATAAATTCCGGGTAAAATGGTTCAGAACTCTCTGTCTCTGTGTAATCGGAAAATATAGAATACATATATTATATTCTACATGTAAGAGCAAAGATTAAACGGAACTACCTATTAATACAAATAAAGATATCGTTAATAACAAATGACATGTGCGAATTAGATTATTTAATTACTCTGCCACAAACATTCAATCGGGATACCTGGTACGCTATACCTATTGCGGATCATTAAGCATTTAACATGAGAAGAGATAACACCCTCATTCTCATATTACAAATCTGACAAACTATCATGTACTAGGTAACATGAAACCAGACTTTTGTTTAGCCTGACTGCCTCAATATATGATTTAAAAATAGGACAGTCTTTATGTGATATCAAAATTGTCACTCAGAATAGTAATTAAACATTTTGCAACGAAAATTCGATCCTGTCTTCATGGATCAAATTTCTTGCGAATGACGCTTGGCTTTACTTGTACTACGAAGAGTATCAAGTGTCCATCGTGTATCACACGAGACTGACGCCACAAACATTACGTAGCAGTGGTATTATTGATGTAGGTCAAGACTGCACGCTGAAAGGAGATTTGTTCACTCCATTCGGACACCACAATTATAGAAGTGAAAAGAGCACTCAATCCAAGATATACCGACCCCTATCATATCAATGCTAAACAAGTTTATCAATACCTCTTATTCCTATGCATTTAATAAAGATGGACAACGAGGATTCGGCCAACAGAATTAAAGAACAAATTCATCTGTTAAAGGAAGCCAATATTAAGAATGTATCCAGTCATGATGTTCATGATATACGTCCTCTTCGGTGCAACTGCACTCGTTATCATAGGGTTGATCTGCATGTTTCTACATGTAAGGAGACGGTAACCTCGCAATTAACTTCAAGCTACAAAAGCCACCACTGCAGGGGCAGCGTCGACTAACGCGCGTCCCTACGTAATCTACGCAATACCCGCCAGTCGACCTCTCGTCTTATTTGTAACGTTTCCTAACATTAATTAATATTGTACTATAATCTTAAATTTATATAACTTTTATCACTTTAAGGCTTATATTTTATTATTCTATGTTAATATTTTATCCTATATGGCCAAAATGTACGAGCAATCGTACCTATTTACAATAGGAAGCAATATAATTTCATAAGCAATTCATTTTTTAACGAAATTAAAGTAATGAGCATCAAGCATTCGGTGGGTTCGGTTGTTACATTTCTCAAATCTATCTGTCATTTTAAAATATATATTTTTTTCAATCATAACTATCAACAGCAAACTATCATAATATAGTAGGACATTCTTACTTTTTCTTACTTTTACGAGCTTCATCAAGTCATTGTCCGGATCATCGACCAGGTCTAACCTCAACACACAGTAAATCCCCTCGTTCTCCTTGAGACAGGAATCGTAGTCGTCGAGGGCAAACAAAGATGGCATACGTGCATATTCTGTGTCTAAAAGTTTATATAAATACTAGCTGACCCGTGCAACTTCGTCTGCACCAAATCGGTGATCACTGGTGCCAATTGTATTTTTAAACGCGAAAAAATTTAATATAACTAAAACCTTATTGCAGTCTCACCATCGGTTTCCAATTGTGAATCCAAACTATCAAGGGACTCAATCAAACATATACACAGATGGTATGTGAGAAATCTTTTAAAATAAGCCTACAACTCGTTCGTAGCAACCAACATATATTGGTGGTAATGTGAAAAAAAGCTTTAAAGGTCTATGGACCCCCCAGTTTCTAACGAAGTTCCTTTCCCTTTTTTGTAGACGTTTACTATACAGTCAGTAGAGTTTACATTATAAAATATCAAGTTGATAGAGTTAAATTATAAATTAAACGATAAAATGTATTCATAAAATAAAATAATGATGAATGAAACACTGAATAATATCATAACTATTTTCAACTTGTATTAAAACTTTTTCACACTCCATTGTATTGAAGAAAAATATAAATATTAAAAAGATATGAGCACGACGCGTCAAATGTCACTTGCCTGTAACTATTTGTCTAAGAGCTAGCAACGGTTTCGAAAAAGAAAATAAGCCAGTTTTTATATATCTTTATGTACATCCGAACAGAGTGCGCCTGGCTGCCGGTAAACGTTGCGTTTATTAGTGCATATCGCACCTTTACAGGCAAAAATATTGATTTTTATATAATTTTTGAATGTTTTGTTTTTTACTAACTTTGAAACGCTACTAAAACATGAAATTATCATTGCCAGACATTTTTGTTATTAACAATAATGTGCCCGATGCTATTTTTTTTGTAAATAAAATAAAGTATGTCCAAACCATGTTAAGATAGCTGTAATTTTAATATTATTTATTTTTTAATAAAGGCTTAGTCGCCTTCTCGGCTATATCGCCTAAGTGACATACAACTATATAACAATAAGAATGACAATAAACTTAACAATAGCTTATATTAATTTTGTACGATTCTTTAGCATCTTTCGAAGTGGGGTCAGACAATAACGAATTGTACAAACCAGTGTGGAACGAACCAGAAGCATTAAGCCGAGATCTAATATCTTCGTTTCGAACACATTCTGCCAGGATGTGGTGCACATCATCGATGAGTTCACAACTCTGGCAGAGTGGTAATAGTACTTTACGCATCAGGTAGGCGAAGTTTTTACATGGGATGTGTTCTGAGCGTAATCTTATTCCTGTGATTGCTTCCTGATGGCAAATCGTACTGTCATCAATCCATGGTGACCTTAAGGGGCGTGTACCATATTCGTTTTGTTTTAGAACGCTCATCAAAGTATTCCTTCCAATGCGAGTAACAGCTATTTTTAAATACTGAGCGTACATCCAAGTAAGTTGGTAAAATATTAATAGGAGCACCTTCGGAGGATCCTTCTCTAGCTAAAAGATAAGCTCTTTCATTCCCAGTTATACCTATATGAGAAGAGATCCATTATAAAACAATTACTTTGTTCTTTGCTTTGAAATCTAATAATTGCTTCAAAATAGTGTTTGTAGGCTATCGGTATTCCTCGAAAAGTCGAGGTACATCGCGCTACGTGTTGAAGAACACTTTTTGAATCGGATAAAATAACAATCTTAATGGACTCAGTTGATTGTGCAAATGATAAGGCCTCTGCAATTGCTATTAATTCAGTGTGCATAATTGAAATATTTTCATCAATTTGAAATTTCATAAAAGTTTTGGAATTTGACTCAAAAAATGCGGCTCCTAAATAATTACCAGCTTTAGGTCCGTCAGTGTATATTTTAACAAAATTTTGATAATGTTTATTTATATATTGATCTTTTATTTTAACAACATCATATTGACGCTTTGGCTTCCAAATACCATCTACATTTATTTTAATTATATTGTGCAAATCAATGTTATCGACCCAGGTGTGTAAAGTGAATATTTCATGTTTTATACTTGTTTGACTTGGAGTATTTTTATATTGAGAAAAAATAGTGGTCTTTTTCTTTTACGCCAATAGAGTCATTGGAAAGAGGTGGACAGTTCTTCTGATACATTAGTTAGTTCGTTCTTTTCGAATGACTTAAATTTAAATAGAATTTTGCCAGCTTAATATTGTCTCCTAAGATGTAACGGACATATGCTCAATTCGCTTTCCATAACATGGATTGGAGTACTTTTAATCAAACCCCCGATAATTCTCGTGGCCTGGTTTTGGACTTTTTCAAGTTTATAGAGCCTGAGCCTGAGCACTACTATCATAAAGAAAGCTGGCATAGTCAATACGACTGCGTGTAATATTGAAGTATAAACGAACTAAATTTTATGGATGAACACCCCAATTTAAACCGGCTAATGCTTTGAAAACGTTTAGAAACTTAGAGCTAGATACTGCAACTGCATTGATATATTTAACCCATTTTATGTATGATAAAGATAGCGATAATTGTGGAAGCGCCTGTTATAGACGCATGTATTCAAGATGACGTCAGTCTCGAGTCATATGTCTACGTTTATCGTTGTTTTTCGTTTACGGTGTTACGGTGAAATCTCAATATCATAATGGTTAATAAAATGAAATATGTTCTTTGCAATGGAAAGAATAAAATGGTATGAAATGAATTATTTTATTTATAAAGAATATCATCGGGCACATTATTGTCTATAACAAAATTGTCTGGCAGTGATAAATTCATGTTTTAATAGCGTTTAAAAGTTACTGAAAAAAAATGTTCCTTAAATTATTTATAACCCAAAATTTTAACCTGTAAATGTGTGATGCGCATTAAAAAACACAACGTTAACCAGCTACCAGGTATTCCGAATTCTGTTTGGAATGGCATAATATATCTTCATTTTAAAGAACCAGTTTTTCTAAAATTCTCGTTCTTCCAACATTGCTGGCTCTTGTACTAAGGTGTCGCAAAAAAGTCTAGTTACATTAACTACAATTTTTTGTCTTTCGTTATCCTGGAAAAGCCCTTGCGTTTTATGGGACAAAAAGTATCCTAAATGTAACCTTGGAATATTAGTTATTATTGTGTCAAGTTTCGTTAAAATTGGTTCAGTACTTTCAGCGTGATGCGTGTTCACAGGGACAGAAAGACAGACAGACAGACAGACAGACAGACAGACAAAAATTGTAAAAAGATTATTTTTGGCTTCTATATCGATAACAAAGTCTACCCCGATAAAAATTTTCAAAAAATATTTAATGTACAGATTTGACCTTGCTACAGTTTTATTATAGTATAGATAGATATCACAGACAAAAGAAATCGATAAATTAACAAAATGTCGAGCGCCTAACCTTATATTTTGAGACGGAGATGGAGTTGCTACGTTTCGGTCTGAGAAGTTTAACTAGGTTGCTTTTGTTGTAATAAATACATACTATTATTATAAAGCTGAAGAGTTTGTTTGCATGAACGTGTTAATCTCAGGAACTACTCGTCTGATTAGAAAAATTCTATCAGTATTAGATAGCTCATTTCTCGACGAAGCTATATATCACTACGCTAATAGCAATAGGAGCGGAGCAACAATGAAGAATATATCAAAATCGGGGTAAAAAAGTGAAGTTAGGAGGGCTTGCTGTGGTTCTTTTTTTAAAAAAAATTCATTGACGCACAATTTTATTAACTGGAAAACAAGCTATGGCGTCTCGGCACGAGATGTAACAATATGACCGATTTCGACGACTGATTAATTATAACTCTTGTTAAAATGGCATTACAATTCCTTATTTTACATATCGCTTGCTTAACATTTAGCAATACTAATATAATTTCATAACAGTATGTATTGTTTAAAAATATTTTCACCTTCTACGTATACAAAGTCGCGAGTTAAAGTTAGCGTTAGCCCAAAGTAGGGGAATGTGGGAGAAACAAGAACGACGGGTAATTCCGAACGCAACGGTTCTACTATGGTAGAAACAGATGACATTATTTTCTCTGTTGCCACCTTAAACATTACGATACTCTTAGTGTCATGCAGCGAGGCAGGGCGACCGGCCGCACGTGTGTGACAAGGTATGAATTTTACAAATTTTTGTGTATATTTGTTATAAATTTTGCATAAAATCAACTTGATATAACTTTATGTATATTATAAGCCGTGCTCTCTCCGTACGGACCTTCAATTTGCGGCAACGGACGCGTCCGTTTCCGTCACCTGAAGGTTCATGGTTTTCATATATTGACCGCGTCCCCGAGCCAGCAGACCACTACTATTGACGATTTGTGAAGAATTCTCGATGAACTACTCAATGTTGTCGCAATGATCTCTGCGATCAAACTACGATACAGTACCGCGCCGACCGTGCTTGTAAGCAAAATCGGTCGGCGACGATACTTACTGTTAGGCGGCGTGACTCTATTTGTTGGTTCGGTTATCGCGTTTCTACTTATTTGTCTATATTTGTACATATACATCTCCAAAAGTCTATAATATAAATTTCTTATCATCTATTTGCATGCAACCTATACGCTAAAATTATCATCTATTTGTATGCAATGTATACGCTAAAATTTAGATCTTATATCTATCTTACAAAGTTATATCTATATTAAGTGCCGTTTCGCACTAAACTCTATAATCTTAATATGTAGATCTTAACTTATATTCGTATCTATCTATTGCTATGGTGTTATTTCCATCTATCTGTATAGGGTGACATAATCTCTATATGTATAATATATACTCGATATCCAATATTACATATCGTTCACATATCACTGTTTCGCCAGTTATATATATTCCCTGTTATAATTTTAATTCCATTCATATTTATTTAACAAATATAGGTAATAAAATCACAAAATTCCTATTTTTTATTTCGACTCGTGACAATTAGTGTAACGTCATAAAGGTATCGATCGGTATGCCACTTTCAAGTATTCTTTGTGCAATTGCCATTCAAAATAAAATAAAATATTTTATTCAAAGGCCACCGCCTTGTCTGTCCAAATTTGTGTTTTTAACATTACAGATTTCTATTATTTTATTGGACTCGTTCGAATACCGCAACGTCATAATAAATAGCATTCGGCGGGCCCTTTCTAGTCTATTGCTTGTGCAATTACTTTACTATACTTTATTCAAAGGCAACGGCCACCGCCTTGTCTGTCCAAATAATCATAAAATCATTAAAACCCTTGATTCTCACACCAGACTAGGCCCCCCTCGGCAGCGGCTCAAGCCTAGGTCCGTTCCCTCGGCGTGGAGCCCTTGAGTACGCTGCTCGCGCGATACAGTGACACAAAATCTTACATCACTGCGACAACATTACACATATCACCTCCACGCACGTGCACGCATACACGCTTACACATGCAAGTGGAAGGGTTTTATTTTTTTCTTTTTTCCCTTATCAAACTGAAATAGTTTAGAATATTATCCGATACGAAATATATATAAGAGTTGTTGAGGTATGTATGCTTGGTACACATATATGTTTCAACAACTCATATATGTATGAATAGTTAGCTTAGCTTAGGTTAGCTCAGATAGGTCGCGAATTGCATGTATCAGGCAACAGCCAAAGCCGAGGTGTGCCGCGCATCCTTGAGCTAGTTGTCAAAATAAAATCGGCTGAGTGCCTTAAGCGCTCGCCTTAGTAGTCCGGTGAAGCTGTTAAGACCTTGCTTGGTCAATAGCGTAGTCAGTTCGAAAAAAAAAAAAAAAACTTGAGGCACCATTTTAAAACTTCATGTACCTCTATAACCATTACGTTTGTAACGTTTATCTATATTAAATTATAAGATTTTCCATATTTACCGTTATGCATAATCGCATAATTCTCGTTACGTAATCTATAATTCAATAGTATATACGTGTGTAATTTTATCACATTCTCTCCATGCACACACGCTATATATTCCATACGATATAATTTTACACAAATCTAACATATACATTCTTACTTAACGCGAATGTAATCTATAAGTCACCCTATACTACATAATACTACACCCTATACACACATAATTCTATATAATCTATAATTTAATAATTCCATGCATGCATAAGTCACCATTTCTCTATTAATATACATGATTCTATCTATAATTCGCATATTCTATAAACCCATAATTCAATCCCTATAACAGTGAATCCATTATCCATTATTCCATCCTAACATATCTTCAACTAACACATCTATAATTCCATATTTATTCCATATTATATATATATATATATTATACTAGCGGACCCGGCAGACGTTGTACCGCCTTGATTATAAAAAAGAATCTTTGACAAATTATATACTAAAACGTTCCTCATCAATCACTCTATCCAGAGGGGAAAACCGCATGACAATCCGTTCGGTACTTTTTGAGTTTATCGCGAACAGACAGACAGACAGACGTGATAGGGGACTTTGTTTTATACTATGTAATGATATATATTCCATATTAAATGTATTTATTAAAATCTGTATGAATTATAAATATACTCTATGTATATTCTATATGAAATATCCCTAAATCTACGTATATCGTTATGTGTGCGCTACTCATCCTATGCGTCGCCAACAGCCAACACAACCTTCTATGACCTCTCGCTACCAACCATGGAAAGGATCAGGGCCGGCAGTGAGAGGTCGTTACCCACTACAGCAAAGAGCTCTCTGCGCTCTACCATCCACATAGGACATTCCTATATCGTGTGCTGGACAGTGCCCATGTCACACCCGTCGCATTGGTGACATTTTGGAGTCGCCTCTGTAGCGGCAGTTTGGTGTGGGTACTTACAAAAATAAGCGTGGCCTGTAAGTACCTGTACCAACCGGAATGTGAGTGCTCCGTGCCTCCTATTAATCTACTCCGTTAAAACAAGACGGATAGCCTCGATAGTCCTGAGGCCCACGATGGATGCAGAGAGCCTTTCGCTCCACAATTCTAGCGTCGCCGTCCGCAGGTATAACAAGTACCGTTCGGCGGACCCTTTATTATTTTAAGAAAAAGCTTTATTATAAGAAAAAGCTGGGCTTTATTACTTTATTCTAAGGCCGCCACCGCTATCAACAGCAAATTATCATAATATTGTAGGACACTCCCTACAAAGTCTCATATACATGTGTGTCCACTATATAAATAAATGAATTTTCTTACTTTTATGAGATTCATCAAGTCATTATCTGGATCATCGTCCAGGTCTAACCGCAACACACAGTAAAGACCCTCGTTCTCATTGAGATAGGTAGCGTAGTCGTCGAGGGCAAACAAAGGTGGCATACGTGCATATTCTGTATCTATAATTTTATGCATATTATAGCTCGAGACTTTGATCGGGTAGACTTTGTTATCGATATAGAAGCCAAAAATAATCCTTTTACGATTTTTGTCTGTCTGTCTGTCCCCGTGAACACGTATCAATCTGAAAGTACTGAACCAATTTCGACGAAACTTGACACAGTGATAACTCATATTACAAGGTTACATCTACGATACTTTTTGTCCCATAAAATGCAAGAGGTTCTCCAGGATAACGAAAGACAAAAAATTGTAGTAAATGTAATTAAACTTTTTTGCGACACCTTAGTACAAGAGCCAGCAACGTAGGAAGAACGAGAATTTTAGAAAAGCTGGTTCTTTAATATGAAGATATATTATACCCTTCCAAACAGGATTCAGCATATCTGGCAGCCGGTTAACGTTGTGTTTTTTAATGCGCAGCACACCTTTACAGGTTAAAATTGTGATTTATAAATAATTTTAGAAACATTTTTTTTCAGTAACTTTTAAACGTTATTAAAAACATAAATTTATGACTGCCAGACAATTTTGTTATTGACAATAATGTGCCCGATGATATTCTTTATAAATAAAATCATTCATTTCAAACCATTTTATTTTTCCATTGCAAAGAACATATTTTATTTTATTAACTAATATAAGATTTCACCGTAAACAATGAAAAACAACGATAAACGTAGACATATGACTTAGGACTGACGCCATCTTGAATACATGCGTCTATAACAGGCGCTTCCACAATTATCGCTGTCTTTATCATACAGTCAGTGTTGCGCTGAATTATAGCTATAGCTAAGTTATTCTATACATATTATTTTTAATTTACCCTCTTTTATGTCGAAATAAAATAACATTAAAATTACAGCTATCTTAACATTGTTTGAACATACTTATTTTGTTTACAAAAAATAGCTTCGGGCACATTATTGTTAATAACAAAAATGTTTGGCAATAATAATTTTATGTTTTAGTAGCGTTTCAAAGTTAATGAAAAACAAAATATTCCAAAATTATATAAAAATCAATATTTTTGCCTGCAGAGGTGCCATATGCACTAATAAACGCAACGTTTATCGGCAACCAGGTAGCCCGCACGCTGTTCGGAAGAACATAAATATATATAAAAAACTGGCTTATTGAAATTCGTTGTCGAAACCGTTGCTAGCTCATAGACGAATTGTTATGGGCAAGTGACAGTTGACGCGTCGTGCTCATATCTTTTTAATATTTATATTTTTCTTCAATATAATGGAGTGTGAAAAAGTTTTAATACAAGTTGAAAATAGTTATGATATCAATCAGTGTTTAATTTATCATTATTTATTTTATGAATATATTTTATCATTTAATTTACAATTGAAATCTATAAACTTGTTGTTTAATAATGAAAACTATATTAACTGTATAGTAAACGTCTACAAAAAAGAGAAAGGAACTTCGTTAGAAACTGGGGGTCTATAGACCTCTAAAGCTTTTTTTACAGTACCGCCAATATATGTAGGTTAGTTTTATATTAATTGAACCCGGTAGATGATGCTACGAACGGGTTGTAGGCTTATTTTAAAAGATTTCTCACATACCATCTGGGTATATGTTTGGGTGGGTCCCTTGATAGTTTGGATTCACAATTGGAAACCGTAGGTGTGGCTGCTCTCGCGTTTTGGGTTTATTAAAATTTTTCGCGTTAAAAAATACAATTGAAACCAGTGATAACCGATTTGGTGCATACGAAGTTGCACGAGTCAGCTAGTTAAGAATAATTGTATTTGTAGTACTAAGTGGACGTTATGTATGTGAATAAGTGGACTTATTTCATGCATCGTGAAGTTGCCACGTTGTGTCAGCTCATCACTATCTTCACACATATACATGCGTACACCTATAATATAAGTGCACCCTAAGATTCGACCATAACACGGCTTGCAGACAACATCATAGCTCGACAGCGTCCGCCATATGTAGGTAGCTCTTTTGCTTAAAAGGAACATAGTAAAATGTTAGGCATTTTTTATATTGTGTTATTTATTTTATTTCACGAGTGTTCCGGTGTGATATACAATTTAAACGGTAAGTTTATCCAGTTTCTTTTTAATTTGAGTTCATATTTACAAGTGTTTGAAAAAGAGCGTCAAATTTACATGCAACATTTTCGACTCAAAATATCAATAAATAAAGCCAATAAGATATGAAAATAATGTCTTTTATTACAACAAAAAATAAATACTCATAAAATTTCATAGAAATTTAAGGCAAAGATTTTTATTCTTTACAAAATACAATCTCTGGTTTTAATTAGAATTAATTGATTAATTAGAATCCCCAATAAAATCTTACGAAGTACTCAATTTTGAAACCAAGCGACTTTTGTAGCTTCTAAATGTTTTTCTTCTACTAATATATCTTATTTATTGAAATAAATAAGAACAACTCCAATTACACCATTCAGACCTAAATTTTTTTTGAGATTATCGCTGCAGTTAATCTCAAAAAATAGTATTAGACGCTCGACAGTTTTTTTTTTAATTCGTTAATTTATTTTTTCTATGATATATAATACTATATATAAAATTTTAGACACAGAGTATGCACGCATGCCGCCGCTGTTTGACCTCGATGACTACGATTCCTGTCTGAAGGACAACGAAGGAATTTACTGCGTGTTAAGGTTAGACCTGGTCGATGATCCAGAGAATGATTTGATGAAGCTCATAAAAGTAAGAAAATTAATTTATTTATGTACTAAATACACACTTCTACGAAGTATCGTACATTGTAAGCTTATGCCGTTTCTAAATTAATAGCGTACAAGCAATATCAACGATGCTGTTCAAAGTCTTAAAAAATAAAAAAAACAACTTGAACAACTTGTTATTTATTTTGAACCGGTTTTTACTAGATATTTGTAATTTGAATAATAGTTTTCTTAGCTCAGTCGTTGGCAAACTCGTCATCCAAAAGAGCCGAATAAAAAAAGTACAAATTGAAGTTTATACAAATAGCCATTTTTTTAACTTAAGCTTTGTTTTAATAGACACACTTTTATGGAAATAATTAGAATGAAAAGTACATTCTCGAGCTTGCCTTTGCTCAATATGTCTTTGTTGTTTGCCCGTGCTATCGTTGCTTTCCAATTATTTTATTCTTTTCTGTGGGCTTGCGTTTCAAAAATGTTTACTCGTCTCTTAAAAGGCAAGTAAAAAGATAATATTCCGTGTCTACATTAAATACTTTGTGGAAGAACTGCAAATAAGGAGTGAAAGAGTCGCATGCGACTCGCGGGCCGCGGTTTACCTATCTACATACCTAGCACCTACCGCTGTCCTAAGTCAAGTAATAACGAAATATATATTGCTGAGGACAACGATGGGCGTAATCGGACAGGTATCCTACATATTCTAAAACTATTCCATTTTAATTGTTACTATAAGAAAACGACATCTTGATATTGTTGTTTTGAGATAAATTTTGATGAATTGATTCAGAGGACTTTAAAGTGCAAATTGAGACATATATCGACATAATATGTAGCTAACAACAAGTAATTCTAATTCAACTAAAACGTTTACTATTTATTTTTATTATATTCTTACAATAATATAAATATCAACGTAATTTATTGAAACTTTTTCTTTTCTTGAAAAATCTTTACTCGTAAATTGTATTTTTTTCTGTTATTCTATATATATTAAGTCTTTACCTATGAAATTGCCGTTTTGTATGAAACAATTGAAACGAATGTTTTTCATGTATTTTTTATTTGTATTAATCGAAGTAATCACCCATGCAATCAATGCATCTTTGCCAACGCAGTGGCGGTTTATTGATGCCCTTCTTAAAGAAATCAGCTGAACGGGAGGCAACAAATTCTTCAAAGGCATTTTGTACTGCCTCTCGGGTATTGAATTTTTTTCCCGCCAAGGAGTTATCCAAATTCTGGAAAAAGTAGTAGTCTGTAGGCGCAAGGTCTGGTGAGTAGGGCGAATGACGGAGAACTTCCGACCCCAGTTCTTGCAACTTGGAGACCGTCTGCTGTGCAGTATGAAGTCGCGCGTTGTCGTGTAGGAGCAGCGGCGACGAGCGATTGACCAATGCTGGTTGGAGATGTGCCAGCTTCTCCATCATTGTATTCAGTTCTTCACAGTACACATCTGCAGTAATGCTCACCCCGTTTGGTAAGAAGCTGTGATGAGTCACACCGGCGCTAGACCACCAAATAGTGACCATCACTTTTCTAGGGGTAAGTTTTCGTTTAGGGCATTCTTTAGGTGCTGAACCAGGATTCAACCAACTTGCTGAGCACTTACGGTTATCAAACAGAATCCATTTTTCATCACAGGTAACAATGCGGTTCAAAATTTCTTCATTTGTGTGTCTGTTGAGCAGTGCAAGGCACGTCTCGACGTGTACTTCGCACTGGCAATAATTGAGTTCGTGGGGCACCCATTTGTCAAGCTTTTCTACCTTGCCAATTTCACGCAAATGGACCAATATTGTTTTGATGCTAACGTCGAAAGCTGCTGCTAATTCAGCCGTAGATTGTGTATCATCAGCTTCCACAATCGCCTTTAATTCGTCATTGTCGACCAAAGTCTTCGGACGACCGCGAGGTTCATTTTTCAGGTCGAAATTCCCAGAACGGAAGCGAGCAAACCAATAACAGGTGGTGCGTTGGTTTGTAGTGTTAGCTCCGTAAACGTCGTTGATGTTGCGTGCCGCTTGTGCCGCGTTGCTGCCACGACGGTACTCATATTCCATAATTACTCGAATTGTTAACGTATCCGTGATGACAAAAAATATTGATATGCGATGAAAATGTAACACTAATCAATAAACAAATGACCACTTTTGGAAAAAGAATTCCATGTTTTTAAAATAAAATTAATTTGAAATTAGAATTCTTAGAAAAACCAAAATTATTTTGATTTGAAATGGCCAGTACTGCAGAACGGCAATTTCATAGGTAAAGACCTATTATATTATTTAAAAATGTAATTTACTTATTGCAACGAAAGCTGTGATTAACTATAATCAATAACACAATAATTTCAGTACCTATAATATCCGTTATTTCTACCTTTTTTTCTATGTTTTTAATGCTAATTAAATAATTATTTTTATAATCTACTAGCTGACCCGTGCAACTTCGTCTGCACCAAATCGGTTATCCCTGGTTTCAATTGAATTTTTAAACGCGAAAAATTTTAATAAACCTAATACCCGATTGTACCCACACCTACGGTTTCCAATTGTGAATCCAAACTATCAAGGGACTCACTCAAACATATACCCAGATGGTATGTGAGAAATCTTTTAAAGTAAGCCTACAACCCATTCGTAGCATCATCTACCGGGTTTAATTAAAATAAAAACTAACCTACATATATTGGCGGTAACGTAAAAAAAAAGCTTGAGAGGTCTATGGACCACTAGTTGGAACGAAGTTCCTTTCCCTTTTTTGTAGACGTTTACTATACAGTCAGTATAGTTTACATTATAAAATATCAAGTTGATAAACTTAAACGATAAAATATATTCATAAAATAAATAATGGTAAATTATACACTGAATGATATCATAACTATTTTCAACTTGTATTAAAACTTTTACACACTCCATTGTATTGAAGAAAAATATAAATATCAAAAAGATATGAGCACGATGCGTCAATTGTCACTTGTCTGTAACTGTTCGTCTAAGAGCTAGCAACGGTTTTGACAGCGAAATTCAATTAGCCAGTTTTTTATGTATCTTTATGTTCTTCCGAACAGCATACGGGCTACCTGCCGGTAAACGTTGCGTTTATTAGTGTATATCGCACCTTTACAGGCAAAAATATTGAATTTTATATAATTTTAGAATGTTTTGTTTTTCACTCACTTTGAAACGCTACTAAAACATGAAATTATTATTTCCAGACATTTTTGTCATTAACAATAATGTGCTCGATGCTATTTTTTGTAAATAAAAAAAGTATGTTCAAACCATGTTAAGATAGCTGTAATTTTAATATTATTTTATTTAGACATAAAAGAGGGTAAATTAAAAATAATATGTATAGAATAACTTAGCTATAGCTATAGTTTAGCGCAACACTGGCTGTATGATAAAGATAGCGATAATTATGGCAGCGCCTGTTATAGACGCATATATTCAAGATGGCGCCAGTCTCAAGTCATATCCCAAGTACGTTTATCGTTGTTTTTCATTGTTTACGATGAAATCTCAATATCATAATAGTTAATAAAATGAAATATGTTCTTTGCAATGGAAATAATAAAATGGTTTGAAATGAATTATTTTATTTATAAAGAATATCATCGGTCACATTATTGTTAATAACAAAATTGTCTAGCAGTGATAAATTCATGCGTTTAAAAGTTACAGAAAAAGAATGTTCTTCAAATTATTTATAAATCAAAATTTTGACCTGTAAATGTGTGATGCGCATTAAAAAAACACAACGTTAACCGACTACCAGGTATCCGGAATCCTGTTTGGAAGGGCATAATATATCCTCATGTTAAAGAACCACCGTTTCTAAAATTTTAGTTCTTCCAACGTTGCTGACTCTTGTACTAAGGAGTCGCAAAAAGTCTAGTTACATATTTTTGTCTTTCGTTATCCTGGAGAACCCCTTGCGTTTTATGGGATAAATAGTATCCTAGATGTAACCTTGTAATATTAGTTATCACTGTGTCAAGTTTCGTCAAAATTGGTTCAGTACTTTCAGAGTGATACGTGTTCACAGGGACAGACAGACAGAAAGATAGACTGACAGACAAGAATTGTAAAAGGATTATTTTTGGCTTCTATATGGATAACAAAGTCTACCCCCATCAAAATTTTCAAAAAATATTTAATGTACAGATTTAGCTTTGTTACAGTTTTATTATAGACTAGCTGACCCGTGCAACTTCGTCTGCACCAAATCGGTTATTACCGGTTTCAATTGTATTTTTAAACGCAAATAATCTTAAAAAACCTAAAACCCTATTGCAGCGTTATCTAGCACTTCCAATCGTGAATCCAAACTATCCAGGGACTCATTCAAACATATACCCAGTTGGTATGTGAGAAATCTTTTAAAATAAGCCTAGAATCTGTTCGCAGCATTACCTAAAGTAGTGTCATCAAAGTGAAGATCAAAACTAACTTACATATATTGCCGATAAATGTCTTCCCAGTACCCCTTGTAACTTCATCATGTAACATACTGTAAAAGTTGAACTTTATCTACATTAAATTTCCATTTTGTTTTAGTTGTTTGTTTTATAAGAATTTGTAAAGTATACGTGAAATCTGCATTCTATTTTAATTTGGTCATATTTATTTTACTTTTGACATACAAACCACCTTTTTTACTGAGATACTGAACTTGGGATAATATACCTTTCTAACAGTGAAAGAATTTTTGAAATCGGACCAGTAGTAGGTACCAATCATTCCTCGAAAACAAAACTTTACCACTCATTATAATATTAGTATAAATACAACATAGTAACTGCAAACAGTAGTCCGGTGAAGCTGTTACGACCTTGCTAGGTCAATAGCGTGGTCAGTTCGAGAAAAAAAAGTAACTGCATACACCTCAACTGATTTATTTTAATCTTAGATTCACAAACCTGAACCCAACTACTTCAAGACTCAACAACATTTAGAAAACTAATTTTATCAAATATCGAAACAACACACGTATTGATAGAACTCTAGTTGAGATTCATCTTCTACAATGCAATGTAACTATTATCTAGGTTTATGTTTTAGGAAAAAGTCTTGTCACCTTTGTTCAGCAAACATTTTTTATACAATAAAATAAATGTAACAACATATAAGTGATGTTTCGTTTATACATATTTTTTTCATATGAGGTTGATAATTACACAAAGGGACGTCATATAGCCGTAGCTCAGTTATAACGTACTGGACATTATATGGTCCGCCGGAGCCGACGGTTCGAATCTCGGCGATATCTTTTTTTGGTATTTTTTTTAAAGTAGCTTAGGGAAATATAGCTTATCTTTTTAGCTAATCTGTCTGCTATATATAGCATAATGAAAATTTACCAAAATCCGTCAAAAATTTCATTAACTACAAATTTTTGACTTTCGTCCGTTATCCTGGAGAATCCCATGCGTTTTATGAGATAAAAAGTATTCTAGATGTAACCTTGTAATATTATTTATCACTGTTCCAAATTTCGTCAAAATTGCTTCAGTACTTTCAGAGTGGTACGTGTTCAAAGGGACAGACAAACAGGCAGATCCTGGAGAATCCCTTGCGTTTTATGAGATAAAAAGTATCCTAGATGTAATCTCGTAATATTAGTTATCACTGTGCCAAGTTTCGTCAAAATCGGTTCAGTACTTTCAGAGTGATGCGTGTTCACAGGGACAGACAGACAGACAGACAAAAATTGTAAAAAGATTATTTTTGGCTTCTATATCGATAACAAAGTCTACCCCGATAAAAAATTTCAAAAAATATTTAATGTACAGATTTGACCTTGCTACAGTTTTATTATAGTATAGAAGATAGATAGATTTCATACAAACCTACGTATACTATATAGCTGCTTACGTTTATTTTCACAACGCAATAGTCCGACAGATATATGTATTTACTAGCGGACCGGGCGGACGTTGTCCTGCCTTGAAAACAAAAAAAATCCTAAAAGTCGATCGCAGCGCCACCTGCCGGGTCCAATTGTGAATCTAAACCATTCTCGAATCTCCACGAACACACACAAAAAATTTCATCAAAATCGGTCCAGTCGTTTAGGAGGAGTTCAGTCACATACACAGGCACACAAGAAATATATATATTAAGATAACTGCGTAGGAAAAAAATCACATTGTGCGGTAATTATTTTGATATTAAAATTAATTACATCAAAATTTTAATAAAGAGATGACAATGACTTACGTAATATATATTTTTTATGCTATAGGGGGCAAACGAACAGGCGGGTCACCTGATGGTAAGTGATCACCGCCGTCTATAGACACTAGCAATACCAGGGGAGTCACAAATGCGTTGCCGGCCTGTGTTTGAGTGGAGAGGGGTGGTGGGAGAAGGGAAGGGACGGGGAGGTGGGCCTCCAGCGATCTTACTGATCGAACAAAACGCAACAATGCAAGCACTGTTACTTCACGTCGGTTTTCTGTGAGAGGATGGTAATGGCTTCAGCGTGGCTCTACCTACTACATAAATAAAATAAGTTTAAAAAGGATGATTTGTCGGCAACAAGTTGAAGGATTATGTCCAGCCGTTATTACTACTTTTAGGAATGTAACTTAAAGAATTCGAAATGTCGAAGAAGATAATAAAATTACAAATCTAGAAATCATTTCACATTGCACTATACTTTGAATAAATTAATCATTTATATCAGAGGTTCCCATACTTTTTTAAAATTTAGCTGCTTCCGGTAGACTTACTGCAGCTACATTTCTACCATATTCCTAAGTTTTTACGAGTAACAGTCGCTGAGCTTCTTAAAATATTATCTGCCTACATTGATAGGTGAAGTCAAGCCAATATTTTAGTTCTTCACTATCAAAAGCAGATCAATATTCGTGGACCCCCTCTTACTAATTGACTCCTATCTTTTTACCAAGCCAACATAGACCCCCGCTCGAGGCTCCCGGTAACCCCTGTACCACCTTGGGAATTAAGGATTTAGATGATAAAAATAAATATAAATTGAAATACATCTCAGGCGTTGAAAACTTCAGAAAACTTAGACACACTAGCTGATAGTTGTTACTGTACAGTGGAGCAAGTTGAACACAAACGCATTACTATTCTATTACAACTGGAATTGTAAATATCAGTCTCTATTATCAACTTTATTAATTACTAGCACTGCCCGCGACTCCGTCCTAATATAATAAAACAGTGAATAATATAATCATCTGAATGTATTAAGTCGTCACTAAAATTACAAAAACTTTTGACAGCATGAACCGATTTTAATGAAACCAAGACTAAATGTTACTCGAAGTTATGTTTTATGATTTTCTTGAGGTTATATCGTGAACGCAGTACTTCAGCAGTGATGTGTGTTCATACAAACAGACAGACATTTCTATAAATAATTGAAATATATTTTATTACTTATTCTAAGACATCTGCAATATTTTTTTTTACAAAAATCTAAAAAGGTGGGTGTAGGTTCTAGAGCTACGCTAAAGCTACTATTGATTTCAGCATGAATGGGTTGGCTCACCCGGGGTAGTGCCATCATCTCACAGAAAGCCGTCGTGAAGTAACAGTGCTTGTACTGTTGCGTTTTGTTCGGTCAGTGAGAGCGCCGGATACCCACCTTCCCGCTCCCTCTCCCCTCCTCACTCTCCCTTCCCCTCCTCCAAACACAGGCCGGCAACGCACTTGCGACTCTCCTGATGTTGCTAGTGTCTATGGACGGCGGTGATTACTTACCATCACGTGACCCGCCTGTTCGTTTGCCGCCTATAATGTAAAAAAAAGTACAGACACGTTAGATTTACATTCTTATTGGATATAGATAAGAAGATAAGATATAGATGTATAAAAGAAGAGTTAGTTTTAATAATATTTATGGCATAATACTTTCAATTGTTTTAGGATTACTCGAAGGCAACGCTGAGACATTACAATCACAGTTATATAGAAAGAGGTGTGTGTGTGAAGAAAACTTGCAGTGAATTTATAAAAGACCATACACTCAATGATAGTGCAGATCTGACATACATTCTCGACGAGTGCCTCAACGCCACTATATTTAGATCCTACAAAGTGCAGTCAAAGATATCACAAGTATATTATTGTAACAGGAAGGATATTAAAAGCGAGATAAATCTTCTTGATTGGTGTGTAGCCGGTGTGTTCTTTGCAATTGTGTTAATCAACCTTATTGGAAGCTTATATGATTACGTTCTTAACAAGAGACAAGATAAAAAAGAACAAGGTAAATACTACTAAATGTATAATACTAAACGTATAAAGTTACGTTAAGTATAGACGAATAACAGATTACTTCAATTTATATGATTTACCTTATGTGATCACTATAAGAGCAAAAAAGTTATAGCAAATTTCTGTTTTTAATTTAGATTTTTCCTATTCTTTTCTTTTGTAAAACGTTTAAATTCATTGTTGTTTTTGTTCTATGTATAAATGAGGATGGCTTGTTCTTTTTGATCAAGCTTTCGATAAAAACAAAGATATATATTTTTTAATAACGTTAAAAAATATTGGAACTACTAGTTTATCAAAGTTATATAATTTTGCTAAAACTAGGGCGTTTTGTTTTTTCTTTGTTCAATTCTTTGGTACATATTGCAAACACTATATAATAGCGAATAATACCCCTGGTTAAATTAATTTTAGAAAATTTAACAATTTGTTAAATATTTTCAATGTATAACAGATGAAACGACTTTGATACTTTTTAAAAATAAACTTTTAATTGATACACCACACAACAATGCTCACAGTACAAAGACACGGACCAGAAAGTGTTCGTATGTACGAAGCGCCTCTGTTCGCATGCGTAGTCCCTATTGAGCTATTGGTCCAGCTAGTTCCACTAGGTGCGGAAGCTTCGCCGTACGCAACAGCACTGACTCTGTAGGCCGTAGCGCTCGGCTTTATAACGCGCGACGCTTCGTATGTGTGCGTCGGTGTGCTGATTAAACATGGCGGACAAGCCGGGGCTCGGAGTGTGCGCGCATGCGTCGTTTGTTTATGTTACAATCTCCCCCTCTGGATCCGACGGCGTCCCGACGAGGGGACAGTCCTTTGCAGCAAGAGGATGACTGTTGGTCTTCCGCGGTCGTCCTCGTTTCTTTGCTAAAAAAACATTGGCAGCGCCAATTGAGTTTTTCTTAGGTCGACCTCTCTTCCTAATTGGTTGTGAAGGTTTTGGTAGATTAGCAGGATTTCCCTGATAAGGCACAAGAGCAGAAGAATGATAAATGCCAATGTTTGTTTGAGAATCCTCCGGGTGTGCCAATTGATATGAGGATGGACCATGCTGTTTGATAATGACATAAGGCCCATCCCTGCGGGGAGCTAATTTAGAGCTAATTCCTTGTGCTGCTTTGCTAATCGAATGAACTTGAGCTAGAACTAACTCTCCAGGTTGGTACTTTGGACCCTGTCTTCTAGTCCTATCTACCAGGATTTTTCGCGTTTCCTCCTTCATTTCTTGTACTTCTTTGGCTCTTTCCAATACTTCAGCAAGTTGCATAAGCTTTGGAGTAATTTCGGCGATAAAATTCTCACTCGATACTATGGCTCTTAGATCGTGAAGGACGTCATCACTAGTTTTCAACTCTCTTCCAAACGTTAGGTAAGCAGGGGTATAGCTAGTTGAAGAGCACACTGCAGTATTCATTGCAAAACGAATAGCTGAAATTTTAGTTGGCCAGTCTGTATGTCTTCCTTCTACAAGCATGGCAAGCTGAGTCTTTAAGTCTCTATTCCTTCTTTCAACGGGGTTTGTTTCAGGATGGTAAACCGGTGTGAAAGCGTGTTTTATGTTTAGACAAAAGGTTACTTGTTGCATCACAGAGCTAACGAATTGAGGGCCATTGTCGCTAACCATCCTACGTGGTACTCCGTATCGTAAAAACACTTCATTTATAAGTGTGGTGGCACAACATTCCGCTGTTGCTTTTTCTAGGGCGAACAGTTCTATCCATCTTGTCGCTAAATCTTCCACTATTAATATCCAAGATTTTCCATCTTGTGATAGTGGCAACGGTCCAAATAGGTCAAAAGATATAACTTCAAATCTTTTAGACATTGCAGACGTTTGTAGCAAGCCAGCTGGCTTCATGTTGGAAGGTTTATAACGTTGGCAAGTGATGCAATTTTTCACATAGCTTTCTATATACTTTCGCATCCCCTTCCAATAGTATCGACATGAAATCCTTTGAAACGTTTTTTCAGCTCCGTAGTGTCCTGCCATTGGATTATCGTGGTAGGCGGACAACACGTTGGCCCATTCATGCTCTGGGGCAACCAATTGAGCTTCATCCGTGTCTGCATTAGGGTTGTAGCGATAGAGTAGACCATTGTTCATAACATAGCCCTTGTTACTCCAATAGGCTGCGTCTTCATGCTTATTCACATCTTCTAAAATCGTAACTATCTTTCGTATATATTCGTCCTTCAATTGTTCTCCTCTAACTTCGCTCGGATCACGTGGTGGTATATCTATAGATACCGAACAAATACCACAATCCCTTTTGAGCTTTTCGGTACACGGAGGACGTGACAGTGCGTCAGCTACCACATTCGTTTTCCCCGACGCATACGTAATAGTGACGTCATAAGCTTGCAAGAGTAACGCCCATCTCGCCAACCTTCCTGTAGGCGTCTTGATAGTCATCAACCATTTTAGGACTTGGTGATCTGTAACGACAGTTACGGGTACTCCTTCTATGTAGCCACGAAATTTGTTCAATGCCCAAACCACTGCCAGCGCTTCGCGTTCTGTGGTAGAGTAATTCTTTTCAGCCTTAGTTAGCAGACGACTGGCATACTCTACTGGATGCTCATCCTGACCCTCCCCCTGGACTAAAACAGCTCCTATAGCATAGTTGCTGGCGTCAGTCTTTATAACATAGGGTTTAGTGTAGTCGGCTTGTTTAAGCACTGGGGCAGATGTTAGCTTTTGCTTTAACACTTCGTATGCTTCCGTTTGTTCGTTACCCCATTTCCACTGTACACTTTTCTTGGTAAGCCTAGTAAGAGGCTCTGCAATCAGAGAAAAATTCTCTATAAATCTCCTGTACCATGAGCAAGCCTGCAAAAATGAAACTAGGTGTTTTAAGTTTCCTGGAAGAGGCAGTTGGGTGATAGCGGCCACTTTCTCTGGATCAACATGAAGTCCCTCGGGAGTGATGTAGTGACCCAAGTACCTCACCCTTGGAACGACAAAGTTACATTTCTTCTTATTAATAGTGAGGTTGTATACTCTCATCTGCTTGAAAACGTCTCTCAGGTCACAAAGATGGCTCTCGAACGAGGTCGAAAAGACGATCAGATCATCTAAATAAGCCAGCAACTTGATATTATCGACTCCAGTACGAAATTGATCGATAAGTCGTTGAAATGTTGCAGGGGCATTTCGTAAGCCGAACGGCATGCGTTTAAATTTATAGATTCCGAAAGGGCAGATAAACGCAGTTTTGTCTTGATCTTCCTCCTTAACTTTCACTTGCCAGTAGCCAGCTTTCAGATCTAAAGTGGTCATGAAAGGTGTTGATTTCGCGTCGTGTAGTAGATCGTCTATACGTGGTATAGGGTAGGTATCAGGGACAGTGATCGCATTCAGTCTTCTATAATCCACACAAACTCTCATTTCTCCATTCTTTTTGGGTACCATCACCACTGGTGCTGCCCATGGAGATACACAGGTCTCTATAATGCCTTCCTCAATCATTTTCTTTATTTCCTTCCTAAGAATCTCTTTACGTCCAGGTGTAAGTCTGTATGGCGGCACAGCAATTGGTTCGCAGTTGCCAGTATCAATAGTATGTTGAACAAAATTTACGGCTTTGCCGTTCGACTCAAACACGTCGTGGAATTCAAACAAAAGTTTCTGGAGATCACGATTCTGGTCCGTGTTGATGCTGCTAGACACAATTTCGAAAGCATCGATATCCAATGCCCAGTCCACTGTTCCATCAAAAAGTTCCCGAGAGTGCGGGGATAGTGTAACGCTGGATTCATGGATAGCTTTTCGGGAATCATACCAGAGTTGCTTTAAAACCGGTGAATAACCATCGAATAATTTCGGTTGTTTAGTCGGTGTCCTTATCGGCGAGTGGGGTTTAGGTTGCTCATATGTCTCGGCCTGCTGAACCGCGTCTCTTTTAGCTACTTCCGACATTGATACTGCATCCACAGCAACTTTTTCTGATGCTTCCGGTGAGCTTGGTGGTGTATATGACAACGAGGATATTGGAGATGGCAATTTAACATTGTTCATAATCGTGGTAAAAGTGACAACTTCTTCTTTCGGCACGAACGTAGTAAAGCCTTCCTCGTACAACTCGTATACCACGTCTGGGTTCTCCACGAATGTCATTGTAAACTGCGGCAAATTTATAATCAGTCCTGCATCCTGTATAAAGCCAATCCCAAGCAGTGTACGATTGTCTCTTGATTCAGGCAGTATTACGAAGGGTGTTATTACAACTTTTCCTTGTATCTGTACGGGTACTTTAATGGTATATACCTTCTGGTTTCTTTTTATACCATCAGCAAGAGTAACATTGGCAATCTCTTCACCAAACGTCAGCCCTAGCTCCCGAAGTTTACAATATAAATCGTATGAAGCAACACTCATTTTGGCTCCAGTGTCCAGGTAAGCACTACCCTCCATTCCGTAAATGTTTATAAATACGACCGGCCTCTGTTTTATCTCCGACTGAATGTTTACTGTGCAAAATCCTAAGTTAGATGGTGCTGGTTGGGAGTGGTGGCGACCAGAATATGTCGTACAATTTGATCTGATCACTCCAGGTGCGCCACAACCGTAACAGGAAAATCTTGGCTGCGAAGGTGACGGCATCTGAGTAACTGCTTCCGATTTAATGACAGGTTCCATTGAAGTTACTTTAGATGGACCGGGTAGTTTTTCCTGTTTCAATCTTCTCCGACAGTCATTAAATGTGTGTCCGGGTAATCTGCAGAAGTTACACCGCGACTTTTTATAATGCTTTGGCTGACTGGGTAGGTGTTGTTGGTTTGTCGATTTTTCTTCTATGGTATTTTCTATACCCCGTGCTACTTCCATCAAACTATCAAAGGTAGATATCGTACTGCGTGTGATATGCGCCCTTATGTTCACATGTAAAAGGCCAAAAATCATATCAATCTGTTGTGTCTCCGTGTGTTTTGGTGGCGGTAGCATGGAAAACAGCATCCTCTTCTTTGCAACAAATCGCTCTGTAGCCAGATTCGGCGGCTGATCCTCACACATTATCTCCTTGTATAGGACGTATGCAGGCTTCTTTGGTGCAAATGCATTACGCAATCGTTGCACAAAGTCATCCCAAGTTGTGATGTTGTCTTTTACCCCCTGCCACCATATAGCCGCTTCTCCGTGCAAAACAAGTGGGATACCCATCAAAGCTCCAGTATCTGCAATATTTTCAACAGTTTTGAAAGTGCTCACTGCTGAAACGAAGGTTTCCAGGTCTTCTTGGCCACCGGATCCATCGTAGGTATGTGTGCAAGTAGCCATTGAACCTCTGCGTGTAGATGCAGAAGTTATGGAATGTATCAGGTGAGCCAGTTGTGCATCACTTAAAGTCGTCATGTCTGCCTTGGTCCCGCTTACAATTTTTTGACTCTTAACAGGATACGTAGTAACTCTTCCTGCCTTCGTTATGTACGTCGTAGTCGGCCTCACGTTGTTCGCCAGTATAACAGATGAAACGACTTTGATACTTTTTAAAAATAAACTTTTAATTGATACACCACACAACAATGCTCACAGTACAAAGACACGGACCAGAAAGTGTTCGTATGTACGAAGCGCCTCTGTTCGCATGCGTAGTCCCTATTGAGCTATTGGTCCAGCTAGTTCCACTAGGTGCGGAAGCTTCGCCGTACGCAACAGCACTGACTCTGTAGGCCGTAGCGCTCGGCTTTATAACGCGCGACGCTTCGTATGTGTGCGTCGGTGTGCTGATTAAACATGGCGGACAAGCCGGGGCTCGGAGTGTGCGCGCATGCGTCGTTTGTTTATGTTACAAATGATTTTTAAAAGTTACATTTATCGCTTGACTAAATCATATATATGCTTAGGTCTCGTTAGCATTGATGGACAGTAATTATATAAAAAACTAATAGTTAACATATATTTCTTCTTGCATAAATAAACAATAAAGATGAGCTCATATACTTATGGAAATTATAAGATTAATTATTTTAATTAATTATCTTATTTCAAACTTATACGCAAAAGTACATTAATTTCATGAAAATTGTAGGGGCAGGGGGAGGGGAGGTCGGTATCCGGCGCTTTCACTCACCGAGCAAAACGCAACAATTCAAGCACTGTTACTTCAATTCGGTTTTCTGTGAGAGTTTTTCGGGGTGGTATTACTCCGGGCGAGCCGACCCATTCATGTTGAAACAGTAGTTGAAACAGTAGTAAACATGGTAGAGACAATCTTATAAATTACGTGCTCCACTTTGCTCACTCCTTTTTAGTTTGATTCGCGTCGTATTGAAGGCCCAAGGCCACGTTCAGCCACTTTGGCACCCTTGAGCTTGTTTGCATACAGCTGAGTGCCTTAAGCGCTCGCCCTAAAAGTCGGTGAAGCTGCACAGACCCGTCAGACCAACATCAGTTAGTTCAAAAAAAGCTCACTCCTTGACAAAATTTCGCTTTTCGTCATGTCTTTTAGGAATACATCCTTCCAATTTGTTCTGTGCCTATGATTCATGTGCCTATGTTCTGTGTGATAATTGTCTAGAAAGAAAATATTGTAAATTTAAATTCTTTAAGTAGTTTAGTGACTTTTTCTTTATGTTACCATATCATCGCAGCCTAATCTTTTGCATTTTGTACGTGATGTCACGTACTCCAGGCATCTTCCCACGTTCATTACGGATTTTATTTAGTCCGCACATCCACCTTTGTATCTTTATGTCGCCGACTAGAATTATATGGCCTTTCTTTTGCGCTATGGTATACTTTTTCCTTGCCTCCATCAGTTCTGATCATACAATTGTCTTGTGAATAAGACCCTTAAGTTTAACAAGTATTCTTCTATAACATGGAATACAGCAACCTCTAGCTGTTTTACTCACACTGCTGATATTCGATTTTAGACATTACATTCAATATTCCCAGACTTATCTATTATACTGCTCATATACTTGTATTGGTCGCACAAGGAAACCATTTATCCATTGATGATTTTTTTTTTGTATCATAGATGGTAAACGGACAAACGGGTAACCTGATGGTAAGTGATCACCGCCATCCATAGACACTAGCAACACCAGGGGAGTCGCAAGTGCGTTGCCAGCCTGTGTTTGGGGGAAGGGAGAGGGGGAAGTGGGGAGGGAAGGCGGGCCTCCGGCGCTCACTGACCGAACGAAACGCAACAATGCAAGCGCTGTTACTTCACGTGGGTGTTTCTGTGGGTCGGGTTGTACTGCCCCGAACGAGCCGACCCATTCATGGTGAAACCAGTAATAGCTCCAGCATGACTCTACCACCTAAAAAGAAAATTGAATAATGTCGCTGGGGTATTGAAAGATATATACTAAATATTTGTAACAAACAAGCATATGTCACTGGTCTGGAACTAGTGTTTCCATGACATAAATCTACAACTACCAGAATCCTTAGTACTCGAAATCAGCAGTTTCAAGAGCTATAGATATATTTTTGACCAGATCCATCTTCCAACTTTTTGTAGTAGTTCCGAATAATCTAAATTTCAAATACCACCATAACTTGACAAATAAACAATCTTAATAAAAAAAAAAGGTGTATGAAACATATAAATTTTGTTGGTTGGTTATGAATGAATTTCAGAAAAATGTTTTTTTTCAGTATCCGCTGTGTGATATACCCCAGTTGTGACTTGTATAGTAGCTTTTTATGCTCTTATGTGAGCTTTTGTATATTCTGATGTTTGCATAACTACCCGGTTTTCGATTTTACTATTTTTTTTAATTATATATAGCATTATAATATATATATATAGTTTACTAACCACCAAGCACCCTTTTTTTTTTTTTTTTTTTTTTTTTTAACGTGGGGAAATCCCTTATGGATACCCACCCTCCCGGGGGAGAGAGTGGGTTATGTCCGACTCGCACGGACTAAAACCCCACGGTGTACCGACAGACCGTTGTGTGGGGGCGGCAAGGGATCGTTCAAGCTAATCAACCTTGTAGAGCCGCCCCCACGGTCCGCCCGGCGGAAGGTGACCGCCGGGCTCCTACCTATAGAGGGGCAGACCGGGTACACACCGGCTGCCCCCCCTCGTCCGCCGGACCTGTGCAATGAGGAGATGGGCCCCCCGGCCCACCCCCTCAGGTCCGACTACGGTGGCGGGAGGAGTTGGGCGAAGCGCCGCCTCCTCCCGCCTGTCCTCCTTTGGCGGAGAGGGCCACTTTGAGGATCTGCCTCGCGGGCCCTCTCCGCCTCCTCCTTCTGCGAGATGACGTCCTCGCAGAAGGAGGACATCGCTCGCCACGCCTGTTCGCTGCCGAGCATGGCCGAGACCACGCTCGGCAGCGATAAGTCTGGTCCTACCGCCGCTGCCAGAATGCGGCGCTGTTCCCCCCACGCAGCACACTCAGACAGAGTGTGCTGCGCTGTATCTTCCACAGCGCCGCACTCGTGACAGGCGGCGGTCGGCTCCCTGCGTGCGATCCGGTGCAGGTAGCACCCGAAACAACCGTGTCCGGTGAGTACCTGCACCAATCGGAACGTCAGGGAGCCCCACTCCCTTCCAATCCATTCCCGCAGGACCGGGCGGACGGCGTCTACGGTAAACCGCCCGAACCGCTCGTCCGCCAGGTCCTGCTGCCACCTTTCGACGGCGTCCCCTCTGAGACGCCGTCTCTCCGCCTCTACCTCCCTGGGAGCCGGAGGCTCCCCCCTTCGTTTTCTCGCCGCCGTGAATTGGTACACGGCGGCGAGAACTCCTGCCTCCAGCTCCCAGGGTAGGGAGCCGGCGAGCGTGAAGGCCGCCGCTGAGGACACGGTCCGGTACGCCCGGATCGCCCTCAGTGCCACCGTGCGCTGCGCATTGCGAAGCGCGCGCACGTTGGCGGCACCGAGGGCGTCGGCCCAGACCGGTGCCCCGTAGGCGGCCATCGCCCGCACGACTCCCATGTAGAGTCGGCGGCACCCGGCGCCCGGCCCCCCTATGTTGGGGAGTAACCGGCCGAGTGCCGCCGCAGCCCCAGCAATTCGCGGTCCGAGCCCCGCAAAGTGGGGCTCGAACCGCCAGCGCCCGTCCAGGGTGAGGCCCAGATATTTCATCTGGGTCCCCACCCTGATACGGGCGCCCTCCACCACAATGTGGGCCCCAGGAGGTGGCCCCCGCCGAGGCCCATGAAAGAGCAGGGCCTCGGTCTTCTCGAGGGCCACCCTGAGGCCCAACCTCCTAATGCGCCTGACCACGAGGGTTGTGGCCATCGTGGCCAGGCGCTCCACCTCCCTCCACTCCCCCCCCCGGGCTACGACTAGGGTGTCATCCGCGTAACATATGATGCGTGCCCCATATGGGAGCACGCCGCGGAGCACCCAGTCGTAGCCCATGTTCCACAGGAGCGGCCCCAAGGCCGACCCCTGTGGAACCCCCCGCCTTGTGGCCCGCTTGACCATACGGCCGTCGCCGTCGACGTAGGCGACCTCCCTACCCTCGAGGTATGCCTCCAACACCCGCCGCAGGTACGGGGGCACTCCGAAATATCGGAGCGCCTCCCTTATGACTCCGTGCGGCAGGGTGTTGAAGGCGTTGGCGATGTCGAGTGACACCGCCAAAACCCTCTCTCCCTGGGAGGTAGCCTCTGCCGACAGCGACTTCAGGAGGCACAGGGCGTCCACTGTCGAACGCCCTGTCCGGAAGCCATACTGCGCGTCCGCCAGATTCGGCCCCACGCCCTCTAGGTGCTGGACGACCCGGAAGGAGATAATCCTCTCCAGCACCTTCCCGGCGTCGTCCAGCAGGACGAGGGGCCGATACGCGGACGCGCAGTCCGGAGTGCGGCCTGCCTTTGCCATGAGGCAGAGCCGCCCAAGCTTCCAGGGCTTCGGGAACTGCCCGACCGAAAGACACCGGTCGAACAGCTCCCGAAGCCACCCCCCTAATTGGCCCAAGGCGAGGCCGAGCACCCGACCCGGGACCCCATCAGGGCCGGGCGCTCTTCGCCGGTTGAGGAGGCGCTCGACAGCCCTCCCCATCTCCTCCTCCGTTATCGGAGGGGGAGGATCGTCGAGCACCTCCTCGACTACCTCCCGAGGCGGAGGCATGGGAGGAGCCGGTAGCATCGGAGGGTCGGGGAACAGTTCTCCCACGACCCTCGCTACCACCTCCGGCCGGAGGGTCTCCGTCACCGGGGGCGCCCAGGATCGTAACTTCATTCGTACGATCCTGTACGGGTGCCCCCAAGGATCCCCCTCCAGCGTCTGGAGTAGCTCCTCCCATGCTGCTTCTTTCGCCCGGCTGGTGGCAACCTGCAGGGTCTTCCTGCATTCCCTATAGCTGCCATACAGCCGGGCCTCCGTCTCCGGGTCCCTATGCCGGCGCCGGCGGCTGCGCCCGAACAGCCGCCGGGCCGCGGAGCAGGCCGCTCGGAGAGCGGCGATCTCCGGCGACCACCAGTACACCGCCCGTTTGTCTGGGCGGTGTACGCTCCGCGGCATCGACGCGTCGCAAACCTCCGTGAGGGCTGCACGGAGGCGGGCTGCGGACGCGTCGACATCAGCCCCTGTGGGGGGGGGCATGGCCCAGGCCTGGACGATGGCCGCCTCTTCCGCTAATTCCCGGTTGAGGCGGCTCATCGCCCAACAGGGGAACTTCGCGCCCCTCCGAGGGCGGGTGCCACTTCCGGCTTGGGAGGTGGAGACCTCGAACCTGATATATCGGTGGTCCGATAAGGTCTCCACCTCCTCCAGCACCCTCCACCCCCGGACACGGCGTGCGACGGACGGGGTGGCGAACGAGACGTCCACCACTGACGTCCCGTTCCATCGCACGCACGTGGGTACGCACCCCTGGTTGAGGAGGGACAACCCCAACTCGGCTGCCCACTCCTCAACGGCCATGCCCCTCAGGTCCGTGACTGCCGCTCCCCAGGTCCTCGACTTAGCATTCAAGTCCCCCATGAGGACCACGGGGAGCGGCGACAGCCGTCTGACAGCTCCCTGCAGGGAGCCGAGGTACGTCTCGAACTCCCGCAGGGGCTTGTTAGGGGAGAAGTACGCCCCACAATGGCGTACTCTCCCCAGACGGCCGTCACGAACCCGGCCCCTCTTTCTCTTGCCGCCAGGGACGAACCTCGACCCGCCACGATCGCCACGGAGCCGTTCCGATCCCCAGCCCACTGCGGTTGGGAGGGAACGAAGTAGGGCTCCGTGGCGACCGCGAGCCCGATACCCCACTCCGCCACTGACTGCACGAGGAGATCCTGTGCAGCGGCGGAGTGGTTGAGGTTCGCCTGGAGGAAGTTGCAAATGGTGTGATCCATTACGGGTCCATTGCAACTTCCTCCTGCCTGGCGGCCACCACCCTTGGGCTACCTCCCACTATGGGGAGGTCCCTACCCTTGGTGGTGGGGGGCCTGCAAGCGCGGCTCCCCATCACATGCCCCGAGGGCCTTCCCGCGTCCGCGCATACGGCGCAGCGGGCCACCTCCGCCTTGCATTGGGCCGTTTTGTGGCCCGCCGTGCCGCAGCGGTAGCACCCGTCCCCCCTGTTGGACGAGGAGGGGCACATGGGGCGGGTGTGCCCCAATCCCATGCACTTATAACAGCGCATGGGCTTCTCGTCCAGCAGCTGGACGCGTACCACGCTCCACCCGATTAAGAGCTTGCCCGCCTGGACAAGCTCCCGGGCTGCGGTCGCGGGAAGGGTCACGTGGACCGCTCCAAGGCCCCCCCAATTTCTTTTAATTTCACCGACCTTCAGGTCGGCCATTTTGCACCCGGCCTTCACCGCCACGACCGACTCGATCTCGTCGGCGGACACCGAATCGTCCAGGCCGACGACCGTGGCGACGTTGGCCAGCGCTGCTTCGAGCTCCCGGGCCAGTTCAGCGGCCTTCTCCTTTGTCTGTCCCGGGAGCTCGATTTTTCGGGCACCCGTGGCCGTATGCCGTACCCGGACCTCCTGCACTCCCATGTCCGGCAGGGCCACGGTTTCCCGCGCTTTCACCAGGACCTCTCTATAGCCGATCCCCCTCTCGGCTGCGGCACCCTGTAACGTTACAATGACCGCAGCCGACTGGGGGACGGACGGTAGTTTCGGCCCTGGTGGTTTAGCCGGCGGCTTTGGAGGCGCCTTCGGGGGCGCCGCGACGGCCGCTACAGTCTTGGGCGGGGCAGGCTTCTTCTTCCTGCCCACCACGGTTGCCCACCCCGCCTCAGATGGCGCCGCCGCAGGGGCCGGAAGGTCGGCCCAATTGAGCCCTAGCGGAGCAGCTGCAGGGGCCGGAGGCACCTTCGCAGCCAGCGCGGTCTTCGCCATGCTGGCCGCTCCTCCCTTCTTTTTGTCCGCCGCCAGAGGGGGGCGGACTGGAGCCTCTGGAGGGAGGCGACTCGTCAGACTCTCCAGACGTGCGTTCAACATGTTGCTGAACGACGTCTGGAGGGAGTGCTCGAGGCGAGACACAGCCCCGGCGAGGGCATCCTCCCACTGGTGTGCGGGAGGCTCCGTCGACGTCATTGCGGGAGCAGGAGGCGGGGGCATCTGCTTTCTGGCGTTGGCCTCCTGCTTCTACGCCAGAGTCTCCGCCTTGAGGTCTTCGACCTGGCGGCGGAGGTTCTTGACGTCTCTCTGGAGCTTCCGCGTCTCCTGAGACTCCGTGCGGTCTGCAAGGGCCTCCACCACCTCCCGTAGGGACTTCGCCGCTTCCTTCAGGACCTTGACGCAAGGCCCCGACAGGTTTTTCGACTTTTTGACGGTCTCCAAGATGGCCGTCACCTTCACTCCCGCCAGAGCCTTCAACGTAAAGGCGTCCAAGTCCTCTACGTCGATAGGCTCTGCCTCGGAACTCGCCGCTGATCCCGCCTTGGAGGCGGCCTTGGAGCCGGCCTTGGATCCGGCAGCCGGAGTAGCAATCGAGCCTGTAGTCGAGGCCTCTGACTCCGCCCCGCTCAAACTCCCGGCCAAGGCCCGGTCAAATGACCCGTCGGCCTCCCCCATTATGCCGCGACCACCGCCGACGTTGCGGCTGATCCGCCTTGCGGTTCCCCGCTGAAATTTTGTTGTCTTAGGAGCCTTCCGCTCCTCCACCTCCGTGTCGGAATCCACCGACACACTCACCCGCTTCTGCGTAATTCGTTTCGCGCTCATGGTTCGCTGGAGACCCCGAGATCATCCAGCAAGCCAAGAGCAAGAAAGCCAAGTCCAGTCAGCGCGCCAGGTCGTCAAAATGCAAGAATCAGTCCGAAATACAAAGCCAAGTCAAAAGAAACGAAGAATCAAACGCCAAAGTCAAAAAAAAAAAAAAAAAACAAGCCAAGTCAGGTGTAAAAAGTAGTCATAAAATCCGTAAGCACGCCAAGGTCAATAACAAAACAAAAACACCAAAGACAACCACCCATAAACAACGCAGAACTCAAAAAAGTCTGACCACCAAGCACCCTTAGTTGTTCTTAATCCTCCTTTCTCCTTTTCTAGCTACCATGATACTCTAAATAATTAATGCTAAAATAATCTAATAATATACTCGTTTGTTAAATATTTCAGGAAACAAATACCTATTAAGTTTCTCGGTTAAACGAAACTGGGAATTATTGGTGAACTCAACATGTGAAGATTCTAAACTAAGAAGACTGAAATCTCTTCATGGAGTAAGGTAAAAATAATATTTATCTTTCGAACGATGGGCCGAACCGAATACTAAGCTTTTAAATTTGGTTTTTCAATCGAAGACAATAAATATCTAGGATATCGTAAGTGGTAGATCCACGCTGAAGCTATTACTGGTTTCAGCATAAATGGGTCGGGTCGGCTCACCTGGGGTAGTACCACCCTCTCACAGAAAGCCGATGTGAAGTAACAGTGCTTGCATTGTTGCGTTTCGTTCGGTCAGTGAGAGCGCCGGATACCCAACTCCCCTCCCCCTCACCTCTTCCCCACTCCCCCTTCTCCCAAACACAAGTTAGCAACGGAAGTTCTTCGATCTTCTTGTCTCCTATTTAAAAGATCGCTGTCATAAAGTTAGTATAGACGGGGCAACGTCTGCGGGATCCTTGACTCAAATTGGCGTTCCACAGGGTTCCATTTTAGGGCCGTTTTTGTTTCTCGTATATATAAATGATCTGCCGCTAGTGGTTGATAACTGTGCAGATGTAGTTCTTTTCGCGGATGACACTTCGCTTATATTTCAGGTAAAAAGAATAGATTGGGAGTTTACGTATCTAAGCAGTATTTTAAATAAAATTTCCGATTGGTTTGCATTAAATAATTTATTGCTAAACGCAGCCAAAACAAAGTGCATAAGATTTACCTTACCTAATGTTCCACCAACTGATAGTAAAATCGAGATTCAAGGGAATCTAGTTGGCTTAGTTGACAATACTGTGTTCCTGGGTATCACACTTGATTCTAAATTACAATGGGGTCCTCATATAAAAAAATTGGCTGGAAGATTAAGTTCTGCTGCGTTCGCCATTCGAAAAATTCGCCAGCTAACAAATATTGCCACTGCTAGGTTGGTCTACTTCGCTTACTTCCATAGCTTAATGTCTTATGGCATTTTGTTGTGGGGGGCCGCAGCTGAGGTAGACACCATATTCCTACTACAAAAACGGGCAGTTCGAGCAATCTATGATTTGGGACCTCGTGAATCATTAAAGACTAAGTTTCAGGAATTCGGTATTTTAACTCTGCCCTCTCAATATATTCTTGAGAATTTGATGTACGTCCGGAAAAACTTAGATAATCTAGATTTAGTAAAAGACCGACATAATGTAAATACCAGAAACCATAACAAACTGGTCACTCCATGTTTCAGGCTTACTAAGACCAGTAACAGTTTTTAGGTAATAGTGTTAGATTTTATAACAAAGTCCCAAAACACATTACCGATTTGCCGGATAGTAGGTTCAAGTGTTATGTCAAGCGGGTCTTAATACATAAAGGTTATTACAGGGTGGATCAGTATGTGAACGATAGCGACGTCTGGAAGTGACGCCTCTCTTTATGTGTCTATTGGTGTATTAATAAAAAAAAATATATGTTAGTTATTATGAAAAGATAAACCAGATCGAGTTTCTTGCCGGTTCTTCTCGATGACTGGGTTGTTTTCCGAACCGGTGGTAGTTTTGACGTTCATAAGTGCCTTCTCAGGGCCTAAATTGAATAAAGAGTATTTTGATTTTGATTTTGAAGTGTCTATGGACGGTGGTAATCACTTAACATCAGGTGACCCAACTGTTAGTTTGCTTCCTATGATGGCTTGTTTCAAAAGGCTATTATAGAGTGGATCAATATGTGAACGATGGTTATGTCTGGAATTAATTCATCTCTGTGCATCCATTAAAAACGTTTGTGACATTTACCTAATATATTATATATATTTGTTAAAAAAATAAACCAGATCGAGTTTCTTGCCGGTTCTTCTCGATGGCTGGGTTGTTTTCCGAACCGGTGGTAGTTTTGACGTTCGTAAGTGCCTTCTTAGGGCCTAATTTGAATAAATTGTTTTTGATTTGATTTGATATGATATAAAAAAAAAATATTTTTTTTTTTGTTAGATAGTAATTACCTTTCTTTTTAGACAAAAAGTTATTTTACTCTATACCTTTAAAACTGCTTTGCCTTATTTATCAAGGGATTGTATATCGCCAGAACTTGATAGTACAATTCTCGTCACATGTTTTACAAAACTCATCTTTCAACGTATCCAGAAGAGGTTAACAATTGGGCCGGACATTATTTTTATCTTAACTTTAAAAAAATATTAAATCCTTTAATTTTCTTAATATTCTTATTGTGTATTTTTCAGAACGATAACAAACTTAATAACAATTTATTGCCACGCAATTTGGCTTATTGCTACCGGATTTACAGACAGACCACACTCGTTTGAAAAGGTGAAAAAATTTAATTTAATCCTTTGATTACTTCAAATATTACTCTAGAGTAAAAATCCAAGTAAGAAGGTAAGTACTTGGAAAAATAGGTAATGTTAGTCCAGATCATGCTACAATGTAAGGAATATAATTTCAGCTAATTCTTAAACGGTCGTATCTAAAGCAGGATCTTAACGGTATTTCCTAAATATGCGCATTTTAATTATAATCCACTTAGACTAGAACTCCCTGTATCACTACGAATTACCTAGCATTTTTTTAACGTGGAGGAACATCCTACATATGACACACAGAGGCTCGAGGGAGCTTGAGTAGTGTCAACCGCGCCTTTGCTAAAAGCATTGGAGCGGTGCTCAAAGACGAGTCTTACCGACTAAAAGACTCCACGATGAACCGTACGCCGCACTATGGGGGTACAACGGGGTAGCGTGAGTAAGCTCCGCGACACCCCCGACTGAGGCAGCCCAGTTCTCAAACTGCCTCCCAGCCCGCCGAACACGTACAATGGAAGGTCAGGTACCCCACCCCTTCCCCCTTGGGTTCGGCCGGCAGCGGAGAGGAAGGCCCACCATTGATTTTTTAACGAGGTTTACTCCTCATCCGCATCAGCCTCTCTGAAATCCTCCGTCCTAAGCTACCATATCTTCCTCCCCCATCCCTGAATCCTAGCCTTATTCTACCTATCTACACAGCCCTACGCCCACGTACCCCCTGGACTTAACTACCCACCCTGTACGTAGTCAAACCAGGAATTAAAAGTGAGATTGACTACCTACCTAACCTAACTACCCCAATGCAATCATCTAAAAGCAAAGACAAATACTTCGAAAAATTTCCAACGATAGCTCAGCTCATGCCAGCTACACCGACATGTAATTCACCGACAGTTGATCCCCAAATTTAAACACATCTCAAAATTCTTACTTAAATATGAGCAATTTCAAAATAATCCATTAAAATTAAAACTTCCTGTAACACTACGATCTTCAATTTTATTATTTATTTACTTTCAGACTTATAACTCATCAGTTTACTATCTCCTTTATAATGTACCGATGATAGTACAAATATTCTTCTTCTTGTCGGGATTTTTACTGACGTATAATTTCTTGGTACGCACCGAAAGTTTCAAATCAAAGGTCACTTGGATTATAATCCCTAGGAGTGTATTCTTGCGTTGGTGGAGGTAAGTCAAACACGTTATTATTTATCCATTTCGATGGGTACAGAAATACCAAGATTAACAAAAACTATAATAAAAAAGGAAACCTGAGGATTTAATACAGCCTCAGACGCCATCATGGTTCCGACCTGCATACATACTCTGTTCTTGCGTTGGTGGAGGTAAGTCAAACACGTTATTATTTATCCATTTCGATGGGTACAGAAATACCAAGATTAACAAAAACTATAATAAAAAAGGAAACCTGAGGATTGAATACAGCCTCAGACGCCATCATGGTTCCGACCTGCATACATACTCTGGATAGACTTATAATTAATCACAAAATATAATCGGTCTTATTACAAAAACAAAAATGAGCCTGAGTTAAACAGTGCCTAAAATTTTAAACCTAGTTGAACACATGTTTAAAATACTTTATTATAAAAGCGTGACCAAGCGGTCTCTAGCTAAACATCTAGTTTAAGATTTTTTTGAATAGCATTCGTTCAATTGAATCTCATCATTCAAAAACGTTCCATTACATAATTTTTATTCAGATATTATTTCATTCATTAAGAAAATATATTTATTTTAAGTGAAATTGATTATCATTATTGTGATATTTAAGTTAAAATAAGCAATTTATAACATTAACTAGCGGACCGGGCGGACGTTGTCCTGCCTTGATAATAAAAAAAATCCTAAAAGTCAACTGCAGCGCCACCTACCAAGTCCAATTGTCAATCTAAACCATTCTCGAATCTCCACGAACACACACAAAAAATTTCATCAAAATCGGTCCAGTCGTTTAGGAGGAGTTCAGTCACATACACACGCACACAAGAAATATATATATTAAGATATATTACGTTCAAGTGCGTAAGATGGGACAACAGTATAATCTAAGATTAAATACATTATTACATGTCAATAGTGTCTTATAGTATTAGTTATGATTTCTTTGTGAATCTCTAAAACTGTTTAATTTATTTATTTTTTCATCATATCTAATTCATAATTTCGTTCGCATACATATCAATTACGAAATTGTTTGACGTTTGTTTGACATTGTGAAATTTTGCCGGCAAATAGAAATAAAATAAATCACAACAATAAAATAAGCACTGTCAACTTAGATAAGTGGTAGAGAAATTTTTAATTAAAATAATTTCCATCTGTAAACAAAGGTAAGACACTCTTTTGTAATCTAACTTTTTAAAGCAAGAATTCAACGCGTATTTAACTTTTTTGTAATAATGTAGAACATGTCAAACGTCACTTTAAGTTACATGTAATATAAATTTTCATTGATTGTAATCAATATGCTAGTATGCTGACTTACATCGCTAATATGAACTAAGCTTTTCTTTATCAATCAAATGAATTTTCAAAATAAAAAAAATACTTTACACAATTAAGGCCTTAAAAAGGAGCTTATGAAAGACAAAACTACCAACGGTTCGGAAAACAACCCAGTCATCGAGAAAAACCAGCAAAGTTCGATATTGTCCATTTTGTTAACGTATATAACGTTAACGTTATAATGTATAACGTTATAATATAATGTTATAACGGTATAATGTATTAAAATTGCACTAGTTTTAGTGGATTTACCGAAAGAGGCGTCTATTCCACATATCACCACTGTTCATACCTAGTTTTGCCATAAATAAATATTTTCTGTTGCAAATAACATTTATTACTTTTACAGTGTGTTAGTTTAATACATAAATATAAAACAATTTAAAATATAAAAAGCTTATTCAAAGTGATCTCCATTGGCTGCGATACAGTCCTTTAAACGTTGAGGCCAGTTATCAATAGAAGCACGCACTTTTTCCATGGGAAAATTCTTGACTGCCAATCGTACGGATTGTTTTAGGGACTCCAAATTATAATGGCATTTAGAGCAAGCCGTACTCTCTAAAATTGACTATAAATCATAATTCAGCGGATTAAGATCGGGACTAGACGACGGCCAGTCTTCAGCTCTGATGAAGTCCGAAACGTTCGTTTCCAACCAAGACTGCGTAGATCGAGCTTTATGACCCGGCGCCGAGTCTTGCTGGAAGGACCATTCTTGGTTATTGAACATGATGTTGTTAGAGAGCTTCACTACCTTCTTAAGAATGGTATCTTGATACACTTGTACCGATGTTTTGATACCTTTCTCACAAAAGTATGGCTCAGTCACTCCTTCATAGCTAATACCCCACCAAACCATCACTGAAGTCCGATAGTGCCCACGTTGCACTCTGTCGAATAATTGGGAAGATTCCTTAGAGCTTGAGCATAAGTACAGTCATTTTGTTTGTTAAAATGTTGCTCAATTGTAAAAAATTTCTCATCCATAAACAAAATTTTTCTGTGACCTCCTTTTGAGTACTGCTTCAGTAGTTGTTTCGATTTTACCACCCTATACTTTTTACTTACTTTTTACTATTACTTTTTTAAATTATCAGTTAAGAAATGACCAGTACGTCCCTTATAGCCTGCAAGTCCTACGTCATCTTTTAAAATACACGACATGGTTCTAGGTGTTATCATTATCTACCGAGATATAATCTTTTGCTTTCGGAGAGGATTTCTTCGAATTCTTTCCTTTACTGCTTTTACCACCTTTTTCGTACGAACACTACGTGGACGGCCAGATCTTTCTCTGTCACAAACAGAGGAGGTCTCATTGTACATATTAATAGCCCGGTACACAAACATTTTACTAATACCAAGCGTATGGAGAATTTTAAATATTGCATTTGGCTCCATACCTACTTTGCGTATGCAATCATAGTGATTCGGTTCTCTTTATCACCCCACTCCATTATAATATCGCAAAATATTGTACAATGTATTGGCGCCAAAATGAGAAAACTCAATGAATAATCATATAAAAATGATAGATTCCAAATTCTAATGTAATATTTTGTTTATTTTTAATTGTAACAGTATTTATGGCCAGACTAAGTATATTGATCCAACCTATAATAATCATTTGATACCAAAATTCGCTTGACATGGCGTTTATATTTACAATCTGGCAAATTGGCAATGTGCTTTGGGATTTTGATGTAAAACCTAACACTATTATTATCTAAAAAGCTGTTAGCAGTCTTAATGAGTCTTAAAAATTGGATTGATCAGTTTCCAGTATTTAAATCATGTTGGTCTATTATGAAACTAACTTTTCAAAATATTTGCGGGTATACATTACATTACAAATATATTGGAAGGGCAGGATTAAGATAGTCAATCCCTGAATCTTATTCTTTTACTATTTTAACTATGGCACCGTTATGATATTATATTATTTGTTAAAGCTATATTGTAATAGTGAAATAATCTTGTAAAGTAGTTATTATCTCTGGACTGCTTGAAATATGTACTCTGTAGATATTTACATAAAACGAATTATCATTTATTTAATTATTTCCTAATTATTTTTTGTTACGCAGTCTTGGTCTTACTTCCAGTCTCAAGAACTTGATTTACTAAAAATTTTGCTTTGATAGTTACACAAACACGTTCAAGACCAATAAATCGCTGTATATTGTGTAACGCTAGCAACCTTTTTATAGTACTGTATAGCTCACACTATCCTTAAGGCTCTACTCAAAAATAAAGCATTTTGGAAGGATACTATTTCATAGAAGCTAAATTGGATAATTATATGTAGTGGCAAGATAGTGTATACCTTAAATTAACTATGAATGTATGTATGTAATATGAGATAAAATTGGTGGAGAGTGTTTATAATATTATCCTTTCACTGATAATTCTTTGTACAGTGTATTATAATTACAAAAATTCAACTGATTGCAGACTGACTCCAGCGCTGGCGATGACGATAGCATTCACATTAACTTGGCTTCGACACCTCGGGTCCGGACCGCTCTGGAAGTTCTATGTAACGAACTCCATTGTACAAGGCTGCCAAAAGTACTGGTGGTCTCATATCTTTTATTTCAACAACTTTTTAGCTGATAATAAATACTGCGCACTCCATACGTGGTAAGCAAAGAATATAATAAAAACGATGAGTACTGTTTTTTAATCAAAATCAAAAACACTTTATTCAACCTAGTCTCTAAGAAGGAACTTATAAAATCAGATCAAATCAATCAGAACAATATTCGTCACAGCTCCTATGACCAAGTTTGCCTTATGTACTTTAATACAAAAGAAGTTCGGGTAGATACTATGAAACGAGAAATATACTAATAGCTACAACATAAAACCAATATTATATTTATCAGTATTGCGTGTTTGCTTGCGTAATGATTAAGCCGTCCTTGGCTCAGCCCGGAAAAAAGTGATTTACATACTGGTATTCCAATTAAGTCTTATTAACTATCAGACAATCACATATTATTGTAAATGGAGTTAACATGGAGTTTTTTATATTCTAGGTACATCGCATCAGATTTTCAATTATTCCTCATAGGTTTGATAGTAATTGTCGCAACGACGTCCAGAGGCCGCAGTGTGGTGCTCGCACTCCTTCTTGTGCTCTCTTTAATCCTACCTGCATTTCATGTTTGGCTGCACGATCTCGATGCTATAGCATTTTTTACACCCGAGTAAGTATAGTTTTGTATTGTTATTTGTTTTTTATTGCGCAGGCCATGTTACTTTGCACTTATCCGACCTAATTCCACGTTGAAAATCTGTTGTTAAGAACTTATTGGTAGGCTCTTTCAGTTGCGATAATGGATTATTTATAAATTTAAAATCCAAAAAAAATGTTGTTATCAATTATACTATACTCGTCGTATGCTATTCCGCCCTGATAATAAAAACAAAATCCTAAAATCAGACCGCAGCGCCACCTACCTGGTCCAATTGTTAATCTAAACCATTCTCGAATCCACTGGAGCACACAAAAAACATTCATTAAAATCCGTCCAACCATTTAAGAGGAGTTAAGTCACATACACACAGACAAAATAATTATATATGTGTAAAGATAACAATAAGAATGTGCACGAAATGCCAAAGTAATTAACGTATTTAAATTGATAAATATTAATATTGTATACATGTAAACAGCTTTCGAATTGTACGTCATCAATTTTAGCTGATATAATAAGTATAGTGGGCTATCCTTAAAAGACAGATATATGCCGTCACAGACTTCTTTGTAAATCTATAAAAGAGACATATCCCACCGGCCATTGTTTTGCTACATCTCAAAAGGATTAGGTAGCGTTTCCGAAGAAAACTCCCAGGCGGCTTAACTTTTTCAGACATTTTCGACAATTATCGTCATATTTCAACCAAACTGATGAAAATCCGTTCAGTAGTTTTTGAGTTTATCTTGAACAGACAGACAGACGTGGCAGAGGACTTTTTCTATAATATGTAGTGATAATCGCCAATTTACAATATGATGACTGTCAATAAATCTCTGTCTTTAAATAATTACTACTGCGCCGACATTTAGTAACTTCAAATAATAACATTTACGTGCTAATATTGCCATGAAGCGTGTGCTTAACTTACAAAAGTTAAGCAATATCTATTGTGTATATATAAAAAAAACGTTGTGTTAATAAGGATCTTTTTCTATAGTCATAGGTATTAGCGTTTGACCACGATCTCATCTGATGTTAAATAATAATATGGTCTAAAATAGTGAACACGCCAAACCCAGCTGGCTCAGCCAAGTGCAGGTGCCGGAACAGAGCAACGGGTGTTCAGCGACAGATTTTCAACTTAAGGATAGTAGCTGGCCAGGCAGATTTAGAAAAAGCCCTACCACCTTGCTATGCTTACATCACGATGTTTTCCTTCACAGGAAACTCCGACTGAGTTGCAAATATTTGAACCTACGTCCAACGACGCTGTATCCCAACACGCTATCAATTAAACCATCATCGCTTCAATCAAGTTAGAACGACCATCTTTTAAAAGCTTACTATTTGTTATATAGTTTTTGACTCGTATATTTATGCCAATATTATAATCGACACTAGGTTCTTCAGAGAAATGCATAGTGATACGTTCTTCTACCTCCACATCTATGGGCACAACAACCTATCTAGTTACATTGTCGGAATGATCGTAGCCATACTCATACGCAAGTGGCAGAACAAAGGTGTTATCATTTCTCAAAATATCGTGAGTTTCACACTTTCTAATAATTCACTCAAAACCATATCATATGCTGAAAACAAATCAAAGCTTACCACAATAGGAAACGTAATTAATAAGAAATATTAAAATCTTTAAGTGTAGACGCAAAAAATTCTAGAGATTCGTCTTAGAATCAAATGTAACAAGGACTAACCTTATATTTTTTACCAATATTTCTGCTGTGCTCTAATCAACTAGTGTGTTGTCATATTGTAAAATTCATTGCAATTCGTCTATGTCTAGCTACATGAGCTAGTTGATGCTTTAATATTTATCACTGCTGAATGTGTTATATTAAATTGTTTAATTTTAATTCGGTCTGTTTATATTAGTTATATGATTACCATACCATACCATACTATAATGATAGTGGACGTTACTTTGCACTTCCGCCTGGAATAGATTGGCCGCCACGTCTTATGCAATACAAAACTTTTGATTTTATATTGTCATTTTTGTTGCAGTAAGACTTGGTAGTGGCCAATCTAATCCAGGATGAAGTGCAAAATAACGTCCACTATAATATTTAATGATGGATTTCCGCAAAGTAATGCCTTCTTTAATCAAATGATTAATATAGTAAAATAATTGATCTTCTATATAAATAAATCGATTTTTAAATGTGTTATTTTATTTATCTTTTAGATGTTTACAGCTCTCTCATGGCTAGTTATACCAGGGATGCTTGGAGTAATTTATTTGCCTAGTTTCTTCACAAATGAAGGGGAACGGTCATCACTTGTTGCCCGGATGCTGTGTGCTGCGACACATCGATTTGTACTGTCTCTTATAATTGCCTTCGGAATTATCGGCATGGTTATGAAATATAGAAGTAAGGAATTCTCTACTAACTGTACAGGTTTTGAATAAAAATAAATCGATTCTCATTTTAAGATATATAAAATTAGAGAATCTACCTATGATGTCTATCTATGTTCATTCTATGTTACAAGTTATGTTACTTATCTGCGCCAAGTTCATATTATATTGGGCTATCTAAAATAAGTATTATCACAGAGGCATGTACTGCACATTTTTTTTTTGTTTTAAATTTTACAATTATTTTTATGGGTATTTAAAATTTACAACTACCAATTTTCGTCACAATTTGTGAAAAATTTAGAAACTGTGTGGAACTTTAATACTTTATGAGGCTAAGAGATTTTTTTACCTATATTTTATTTTATGTAAATTGTACCATCATTTGAAATATAGTAATGATTATTTTATAAATTTATTAGTCTACTTCGTGTTTCTAAAGTTTCACGTCAAATTTCAAATTTATTTAAATTGTTTTTAATCGCATCACGTTCCAAATAGTTTATTTTCTTACATTGTCGTATAATTCTGGGTTATGCTCAAAATATCAAGTGTATATCTCATCAGAAATTTAGTCATCAATTACAAAAATGCAGTCGAGAAAAATATACAAGAAAGCGAATAACTAACAATGCTGTAAAAATTATTCCTACGTCAGTTATCTCTATAACAAAGTACAATTGAATTACTAATTCTATCTTCGTATTTTTCAGCAATCTTTCGTGAAATCTGTGAGTGGAGAGGATGGATAGTCCCTAGTAGACTTACATATAGTGTTTATCTCATACATTTCAACTTTATTTACATTCTGCTAGGTGTCAAATATACTATGTTGCCCGTATCATTTTGGTTTATGGTAAGTGCATTTTATCTTATCGACAATAATACGACAATTGTCAACTACCTATTTATTTGCCTGTAGGCAATCATTTAACAAAGCATTTGACAGAGAAATTCAACTAGGTTGCGTGGCTAAGCACGTTTTTTTTGTTACTAATACTAATACCATTTGCAGTCTTTCGCGAGTGTAATAGTTTTTAAGGCTACAGCAAATTTACAGCGTAAGGGCTGATAATGAAACTGAACAACTATATTACCAAGTATATAACAAAAATATTTATACTGTAATTTTGTGTATATAATAGGTCTGTACCTATGAAATTGCCGTTCTGCAGTACTGGCCATTTCAAATCAAAATAATTTTTGTTTGGCTAAGAATTCTAATTTTAAATTAATTTTATTTTAAAAACATGGAATTATTTTTCCAAAAGTAGTCATTTGTTTATTGATTAGTGTTACATTTAAGACTTTGGTCGACAATGACGAATTAAAGGCGATTGTGGAAACTGATGATACACAATCTACGGCTGAAGTAGCAACAGCTTTCGACGTTTGCGTCAAAAGAATATTGGTCCATTTGCGTCAAATTGGCAAGGTAAAAAAGCTTGACAAATGGGTGCCCCACGAACTCACTGATCGCTAGCGCGAAGTACGCGTCGAGACGTGCCTTGCACTGCTCAACAGACACACAAATGAAGGAATTTTGAACCGCATTGTTACCTGCGATGAAAAATGGATTCTGTTTGATAACCGCAAGCGCTCAGCAAGTTGGTTGGATCCTGGTTCAGCACCTAAACAATGCCCTAAACAAAAACTTACCCCTAGAAAAGTGATGGTCACTGTTTCGTGGTCTAGCGCCGGTGTGATTCATCACAGCTTCTTACCAAACGGGGTGAGCATTACTGCAGATGTGTACAATGAAGAACTGAACACAATGATGGAGAAGCTGGCACATCTCCAACCAGTATTGGTCAATCGCTCGTCTCCGCTGCTCCTGCACGACAACACGCGACCTCATACTGCACAGCAGACGGTCTCCAAGTTGCAAGAACTGGGGTTGGAAGTTCTCCGTCATCCGCCCTACTCACCAGACCTTGCGCCTACAGACTACTACTTTTTCCAGAATTTGGATAACTCCTTGGCGGGAAAAAAATTCAATACCCGAGAGGCAGTACAAAATGCCTTTGAAGAATTTGTTGCCTCCCGTCCAGCTGATTTCTTTAAGAAGGGCATCAATAAACTGCCACTGCGTTGGCAACGATGCATTGATTGCATGGGTGATTACTTCGATTAATACAAATAAAAAATACATGAAAAAAAACCCTTTAAATTTTTTCATACAAAACGGCAATTTCATAGGTAAACCTAATATAATGTAATTCTTTAGGTTGAACTAATTTAGTTACGTTTGATTACTGTTACTAACGTGCAATATCTATTATCACATACCGTAAAATATATCAAAGGATGAATAAATTCAATGTCTATGATTGAAATGACGTATTCTAGTCACTGAAATAATTCTTTAAACTATTCACCCATAAATTTTAATTATGAGGCATAGCCACTTTTCTTAGGTTTTAGGTAATTAATAGTTTTATAAGAAACACCAGGTCATCAGTTTTAATGTCTAATGGCTATTATAGGGTGAATCATTGTGTGAACGATGGTGATATCTGGAAATGATGCATGTCACTGTGCATCCACTAAAAACGAATGTATCCATTTATTTTTTATAAAAATATGTATCATGTAGAGATGAACCACTTCGAGTTTCTTGTTGGTTCTTTTCGATGACTGGGTTGTTTTCCGAACTGGTGGTTTTGTGGAAGTGTGGAAGTGGTGGTGGCTTTCACATTCATAAGCGCCTTCTCAATGCCTATATTGAATAAAGTGTTATTGATTTTGATTTTTCCCTTACCGGGAAATAATTGGCGATAACGTTTGAATTGTATAAGAATTCCAAGCCATTTACTTATTTACTTGTCACCTCATCAGTAATTTGTTTTTGATAATCAGTTTACTTATGTTAGTAAAAATTATCTTTTCTTTTTCAGCATATTTATCTTTTCGGAATAGCAACGTTGTCGTATCTCCTAGCGGTTCCTTTCTACCTAATGTTGGAAGCTCCGTTAAGTAGATTGATAAAAAATATAACATCCACACATTTGACATCTTCTACAAATAAAAAGAATGAAATAATTGCATAAGTTCGTATATCTACATTTCTTGGATTCATTCCCTTGAATACTTTTTCATTGTTGCAAGCTTATTTTTACTTTGATAATACTTCTATACAATTAATAAGACACTGTTCACTGAAACTTTATTTTGATACCCATAACATATAGCGTCGACCCTAGTTTAGAATTGAGTTTAAAAAAGAACTAGAAGAAAGCCAACAAGATTAGTACACTTTGTGAAGCTATAAAGTAATATTAAGCTGATGCCATAAAACGCTCAACCAGAGAAAGGGTTGGGTAGAGATTCTTAGGACTACATAACAAGATGTTATACTAAAACCCATGGAACTCTAAGTGATTCACAAATTGGAAGTAAGATGCAAAGAGATTGGTATATAAAAAATTGAGCCGTTACGGGACGCCTGACAGATGTGAAACGTGGAAATCGTTTTGTATAAGTTTTTATTGTTCATTTTAAATTTGTTTCGCAAGTTAAAAACATAAAATACCAGTACTAAAAAAAACTACGTCGTTCAATCCGCGAAAGTCAATTGTCTAATAAAATAGAAACAAAGAAATCACTGCTAGGCGCAGGCGCAGTGTGTTTGGTGGCATTTATCAAAGGACGCTAGGTCATTAGTGCGTGCCACGTAACACTAGTAGAAAGAGTGACCGACAAAATAATTTGAATCTCATGTTTACACAGATAGGGTTGCAAATATTTTTGAGTATTTCGTTAATAGTGCAAAGTTCGAGTTTTGCGTCGCCACGTATTGCCACGCTAACAATCAGGTTTACCCTCGCTTATAGATGTTTCACATCAAAAGCTTATCATCGTTATATTATTCCTGTGATAAACGAAACGCAGTGTTCGTAAGCAAGTGGTGAACATTCCATCGGTGATCGTGCGAATGCACTCCGGCAAGCACATCGATTTCTCGCTGAAGTCTCTGTTCGGCGGCGGCCGCCCCGGATTCGTCAAGAGGAAGATCCTGCGCAAGGGCCAGGGCGGTGGCACTACCAACGACGAAGAGGAAAATTAGAACAATAAACTTGTTTACAATTTATTCTTTGTTTTACTCGAAATATTTCGTGTAGTCTAATAAAAAAATGAAACCTATAATTAATTAGAAAATACTGGACCTGGACATTTTTTTTTCATTAACATAATCGCAATTTTTGGCAATTTTCAAGGATGTTTTGCAATTATATTTAAAGCTGCTTTTGGTCTAAATAAACCTCAGATTCGGATTTAGCGGATCGAAATATATGAAAATTATTCTTGGTCTAGTTCCACAAAATGTTTTGTACAAGCAAAACACCTAATTGTTGCTATTTTTTTACGATTGTTTGCAATTTACGCGAGAGTTTGAGGGTGTACATTTGAAACTGACCCTTAATTCGGATTTAGTGGCTCAAAATACATGTAGGTAGGTGGCGTCAAATGTACAAACCATTTTTTTTTGTGCGTATTCATTAAAATTTGAAAACCTAAAACATCGGGAAATCTGTGGAGATGTAATTGTCAAGAGATTATTATTCGTGATATTGAAATAATGACGCAGAACAGTTATTGGGTTTATTATCTATTTCTATTCTATACATATAATAAAAATGAAGTGTCTGTATGTAATATCAAAATAATACTTTTTTACTGATTGGGTGTGAAAGTACACACGCTACTGATAACAAAAATGCAATTTTTAAATTTTTTTTCTGTCTGTCTGTCTGTTTGTTCCGGGTAATCCTGGAAACGGCTGGACCGATTTTAACGGGAATTTCACTGGCATATAGAAATAATTACAGCGCGTTACTTAGGCTACTTTAAATTAGACTATCTGTTCACCGTGGCTTCGCCTGCATTGCTATATACGAAACGGTTCGATCGTTTTTACGGGACTTTCACCGGCAGATAGCGGACATTATAAAAAGTAATTGAAGCAATTTTAGTTTATACTAGCTGTTAACCGTGACGTCACCCGCAATGCTATCTCCAAAACGGTTCGATCGATCTTCACATAATTTTTACTGACAGATAGCTGACCTTATAAAAAGTAATTTAAGCAATTTTAGTTTATACTAGCTGTTAACCGTGGTTTCGCCCACAATTCTATCTTCAAAACGATTCGATCGATCTTCAGATAATTTTTACTGGCAGATAGCTGATCTTATAAAAAGTAATATAAGCAATTTTAGTTTATACTAGCTGTTAACCGTGGCTTCGCCCACAATGCTATCTCCAAAACAGTTAGACCAGTTTTCACGAGACTTTCACTGGCAGATAGCTGACTTTACTGACTTTACCCGCGACTTTGTCTTCATGAAATTTAGCAAGATTTCAACTCATTCTTTATTTTTAATAAGAGAAATAATTATTAGCTTATTGTTTAAAATTCGACATTATAATTATTAATAACATTAATGATATAGAGGTCTTCCTAATAAGATCTTCGATTATAAACGTATTACGTAAAGAGCTCCATAATACAATTTGTTGCGGAACAGACAAGCGTTTATTTTTTGTATAGTCACAAAATCGTAATTATAATAATGGCAATGTTTATTAAATGTAATGTAAATGTAAATCTTTATAATAATATTTTAAATTATTGTTTCAATAGTTCCTTATAGAGTGTAAGTGAGCACTGAGGTAGTTATATGGTTGGTTAAGGTTCCAAATGTGTTGCTGATGACAAGCCTCATTTGGCACGCTCTTTGTATTTATATATCTAATGTACACGTTACATGTTACTTTTAGTGGCGTGCGCGTCGTACTTACAATTGTCTTTAAAGAGCGTTTCTGTAATTGTACATAGTCTCACAATTCTATAATTCTTTAATACGATTTAAAAAAACGCGTGCGGAGCCGCGGGTACAGCTAGTATTATATAAAGTTAGTTAAATATATTCCAAACATATCCGTAGACTTTAATGTTAGATAACTATAATATCAATCAGGAGTATAATTTAATAAGTAGGTTAAGTTCACTTACAATTAATTGTAATTAATACTATTATATACTACTCATTAATTTTATTTATATAATTCAAACAGTAGTCTCTATTAGTAGAATTCAAACAAAGACATATTACTATAAATCAGCCACGGTATTGTAGTTCTGATTCTATCAGAATGAGGTTACTTGTGAAGGAGGAAGGTTGGCGCTGGTAAATCTGTGACGTTTTTATAAATTCCTTAATAAATGATTCCCTAAACTGATGTGATTCCAGTTCATAAGCTTTTAAACAGCAGCGTTTTATTAGAAGAAAAATCTCTGCAGGCGTTGGCTTGAGTTACACCTAAAGCATATACACTTCGGCGGTCTTTAATTATCTTTCTCTGTCAAGTAAACCGTGTTCGCTGTATAGCGAAGAGATTATTGTATGCCTGGGGAGTAACAGGACAATGGTTTGGTCTCAGAGGCCTAGCTCTTCTTCATCAAAGTACGAACCGGTAGCCGTCTTCGTTTGACATGATCGGCCCTTGTGGATCCTTTGCCGGGTGGTCGATTGAAAAATCTTGACATAACTTAAGTCGACATCCTCTTGTGTATATAATTCAAAAGAATATGAACTGGATTACGCTCAAAGTTATGTTAATCTTCTTTATGACAGTCACAACCCTATACTACAGACATTTCAATTAATATCAGTAACTGTTACATCAAAAATTTTTTAACAACAAAAAATTATTAAAGATCTACTATAAAAGTTTGAATTCTATAAACTTCAGTTAAGTATATAGATATATTCTATTCCTTGAATATGTGTAAATATTTTTAAAATTTTAGTAATTTACTTGTAAAATAAGCTAAATATATTTCAATTGAATGTAAATGTTAATAAATAAGTATGTTGAGCTAAGTTAACTCTTGTAAGCTATATCGCTATACGTTATACGCTATATCAAGTTCAATTACCAATCTAAACTAATAACTACAATACTTTTTTGTAGTACAAATGTTAGTACTGAATTAGTTCTGCGCATCCTGCAACCAAAAACCTTATCCACTATCGTTCTGGAACTAGTGTGATTATACAATTGAATTACTGGTTGTCTACCATTTAAAAGGCAATAATGTATTTAATCCGATGGGTGTATTTTTATTTATGTGGGGGAATCTATTATGGATACCCCCTAGTCTTCTAATATCCATTTCTGTTGATCCACACTGTGTTAGTGACCAGACGAGTCGCTTGGAGCTGTGCTTTGTCTCCCTCCTACATATCCCAGTGACTACTATGTCTCCATACCTGTGTTGGTTGGGGAGGTCTAGTTTTTTTTATATCATAGGAGGCAAATGAACAGGAGGGTCACCTGATATTAAGTGACCACCACCGTCCATAGACACTTGCAACACCAGAAGAGTCACAAGTGTGCCGCTACCCTGTGTTTGGGGGAGGGAGAGTAGGGAAGGGAGGGGGAGGGGGAAGGGAGGTGGGTTATCCGTCGCTATCATTAACCGAACGAAACGCAACAATGCAAGAAGCACGTTACTTCACGTCGGTTTTCTGCGAAAGGGTGGTACTACCCCGGACGAGCCGACCCATTCATGCTGAAACCAGTAATAGCTTCAGCGTGGCTCTACTACCTATAAAGCTGGTTTGAAGCGAGTTACATATTTTCTCCTTGGTTGACTTTATCACCCTGGAGCTTTCTCTATCCTGTGAGGATCATGATAGGTCTTGTACGTCATCGGCTATAATCACCTATTAGATTGAGTCATTATTTTATTTGGAGACTGGTTCCCAGCTTCCTTATATTCCTGCCTCTTACCCTTAACTCCCTGGCGATGCTGGTGGTAGTTGATTGTTTGGTTTCACTGTAAATTTTATAGTATTTCCAATATGCGGGGTTGTGGAAGGTGTGGCCTCTTTCCGATAAGGGGAAAAAATCCATTTAAACACTCAACATACACAGTCACATGTTTAATACACATAGCTATATACTTTAATGAATATTCTTAGGATGTATTTTGAGATTAATTTAACATATCATATCTGCAGTGATATATATAGTGATTAACTTTGATTTTATTTATTTGATTTCAAACAATTGCTTTTAATATTTGTTGTTATGTGATTCCTAAAGTTCTAATTATACAAGGTCTGATCTATGTAATGTTTTCTGAGTACCAGATTAAAACAACTTGCTTACTACAACTTTGTTTCAATTCACAATGTTATAACGAATCAATTATTGAACTGAAAAACAAAAGCATTGTTTATAGCAACCTGCGTCCAACAACGCTGAGTCAGTTAGTATTCAAACATTAAATTCAGCTCTTTCAGTCGCTTAACAAAAACTGTTGCTTGGATATTACGTTTCATTTCCAAATTGTGCATTCGAACAATTAACACATTCTATCAAAATATATTAACACCAAAAAGAGTTATAAGACGCATATAATAAAATTATCATCACAGTGCAGAATATTGAATTCGCCGAAGAAGTATCAAAGTTGAAAAATATATTAAACGCGAAACCAGATAGGCAGCCAACCAGAGATTATGAAGGGTGGGTGGATGTTTACAGAATATTTTACTTTTACTATTCGTCTAAGCATCCTATCATTTTATCAATTTCAAGTCGACGGAACTTTTTATAGATCAAGTTCATATTATGACTCCTCGCAGAAGGAGGCCATCGCTCGCCACGCCTGTTCGCTGCCGAGCATGGCCGAAACCACGCTCGGCAGCGATAAGTCCGCTCCTACCGCCGCCGCCAGAATGCGGCGCTGCTCTCCCCACGCAGCACACTCAGACAGAGTGTGCTGCGCGGTATCTTCGTCAGCACCGCACTCGTGGCAGGCGGTGGTCAGCTCCCTGCGTGCGATCCGGTGCAGGTACCACCCGAAGCAACCGTGTCCGGTGAGTACCTGCACTAGTCGGAACGTCAGGGAGCCCCATTCCCGCGACATTCACTCCCGCAGGACCGGGCGGACGGCGTCCACGGTAAACCGCCCGAATCGCTCGTCCGCCAGGTCCTGCTGCCATCTTTCGAAGGCGTCTCCCCTGAGACGCCGTCTCATCATTTCTACCTCCCTGGGAGCCGGAGGCTCCCCACTTCGTTTCCTCGCCGCCGTGAACTCGTACACGGCGGCGAGAACTCCTGCCTCCAGCTCCCAGGGTAGGGAGCCGGCGAGCGTGAAGGCCGCCGCCGAGAACACCGTCCGGTACGCCCGGATCGCCCTCAGTGCCACCGTGTGCGCACGTTGGCGGCACCGAGGGCGTCGGCTCAGACCGGTGCCCCGTAGGCGGCTATCGCTCGCACGACTCCCATGTAGAGTCGGCGGTATCCGGCACCCGGCCCCCCTACGTTGGGGAGCAACCGGCCGAGTGCCGCCGCCGCCCCAGCAATTCGCGGTCCGAGCCCCGCAAAATGGGGCTCGAACCGCCAGCGCCCGTCCAGGGTGAGGCCCAGATATTTCATCTGGGTTCCCACCCTGATCCGGGCGCCCTCCACCACAATGTGGGCCCCAGGAGGTGGCCCCCGCCGAGGCCCATGAAAAAGTAGGGCCTCGGTCTTCTCGAGGGCCACTCTGAGGCCCAACCTCCTTATGCGCCTGACCACGAGGGTTGTGGCCATTGTGGCCAGGCGCTCCACTTCCTTCCATTCCCCCCGGGCTACGACTAGGGTGTCGTCCACGTAACAGATGAGGCGTGCTCCGTATGGGAGCACGCCGCGGAGCACCCAGTCGTAGCCCATGTTCCACAGGAGTGGCCCCAGGGCCGACCCCTGTGGAACCCCCCGCCTTGTGGCCCGCCGGACCATACGCCCGTCGCCGTCTACATAGGCGACATCTCTATCCTCGAGGTACGCCTCCAACAGTCGTCGCAGGTACGGGGGCACTCCGAAATATCGGAGCGCCTCGCGTATGACCCCGTGCGGCAGGCTGTTGAAGGCGTTGGCGATGTCGAGTGACACCGCCAAAACCCTCTCCCCCTGGGAGGTTGCCTCTGCAGACAGCGACTTCAGGAGAAATAGGGCGTCCACAGTGGAACGCCCCGTCCGGAAGCCAAACTGCGCGTCGGACAGATTCGGCCCCACTCCCTCTAGGTGCTGAACGACCCGGGAGAAGATAACCCTCTCCAACGCCTTCCCGGGGTCGTCCAGCAGGACGAGGGGCCGATACGCGGACGCGCAGTCCGGAGGGCGGCCCGCCTTTTCCATTAGGCAGAGCCGCCCAAGCTTCCAGGGCTTCGGGAACTGTCCGACCGCAAGACACCGGTCGAACAGCTCCCGAAGCCACCCCCCTAGGTGGCCCAAAGCAAGGCCGAGCACCCGGCCCGGGACCCCATCAGGGCCGGGCGCTCTACGCCGGTTAAGGAGGCGCTCCACGGCCCTCCCCATCTCCTCCTCCGTTATCGGTGGGGGAGGACCTTCGAGAACCTCCTCCACTACCTCCCGAGGTGGAGGCATGGGAGGAGCTGGTAGCATCGGAGGGTCGGGGAATAATCCTCCCACGACCCTCTGCACCACCTCCGGCCGGAGGGTCTCCGTCGCCAGGGGCACCCAGGATCGTAACTTCTTTCGTACGATCCGGTACGGGTGCCCCCAAGGATCCCCCTCCAGCGTCTGGAGTAACTCCTCCCATGCCGCTTCTTTCGCCCAGCTGATGGCAGCCTGCAGAGTCTTCCTGCACTCCCTGTAGCTGCCATACAGCCGGGCCTCCGCCTCCGGGTCTCTATGCCGCCGACAGCGGCTGCGCCCGAACAGCCGCCGGACCGCGGAGCAGGCCGCTCGGAGATCGGCGATCTCCGGCGTCCACCAGTATACCGCCCGTTTGTCAGGGCGGTGTACGCTCCGCGGCATCGACGCGTCGCAAACCTCCGTGAGGGCACCACGGAGGCGGGCTGCAGACGCGTCGACATCAGCCCCTGTGGGGGGGGGGCATGGCCCACGCCTGGACGATGGCCGCCTCTTCCGCTAATTCGCGGTTGAGGCGGCTCATCACCCAACAGGGGAACTTCGCGCCCCTCCGGGGGCGGGTGCCAGTTCCGGCTTGGGAGGTGGAGACCTCGAACCTGATGTAACGATGGTCCGATAGGGTCTCCACCTCCTCAAGCACCCTCCACCCCCGGACACGGCGTGTGATAGACGGGGTGGCAAATGAGACGTCTATCACAGACCCCCCGTTCCATCGCACGCACGTGTGGACGTTCCCCTGGTTGAGGAGGGACAGCCCCAATTCGGCTGCCCACTCCTCAACAGCCATGCCCCTCAGGTCCGTGGCTGCCGCTCCCCAGGTCCTCGATTTGGCGTTGAGATCGCCCATGAGGACCACGGGGAGCGGCGACAGCCGCCTGACAGCTGCCTGCAGGGAGTCGAGGAACACCTCGAACTCCCTCAGGGGCTTGTTAGGGGAGAAGTACGCCCCTACAATGGCGTACTCTCCCCAGACGGCTGTCACGAACCCGTCCCACACTCTCTCGCCGCCAGGGACGAACCTCGACCAGCCACGATCGCCAAGGAGCCGTTCCGATCCCCAGCCTACTGCGGCTGGGAGGGGACGAAATAGGGCTCCGTGGCGACCGCGAGCCCGATACCCCACTCCGCCACTGACTGCATGAGAAGATCCTGTGCAGCGGCGGAGTGGTTCAGGTTCGCCTGGAGGAAGTTGCATATGGTGCGATCCATTATTGGTCCATAGCAACTTCTTCCCGCCTGGCGGCCACCACCCTCGGACTTGCTCCCACAGCTGGGAGGTACCTACCCTTGGTGGTGAGGGGCTGGCAGCTGCGGCTCCCCATCACATGCCCTGAGGGCCTCCCAGCGTCCGCACATACGGAGCAGCGGACCGTCTCCGCCTTGCGTTCGGCCGTTTTGTGGCCCGCTGCGCTACAGCGGTAACAGCCGTCCCCCCTGCTGGACGAAGAGGGGCACATAGGGCGGGTGTGCGCCTTATAACAGCGCATAGAAGAAAGAAGAAAGAAGAAGAAAGAAATATTTTTATTCATAAAGCATAACATAAAATACAAGTATACAAAAATGGACAAAAATATGCATATCTATGCATTATGAAATGGTGTCCAGCTCAGCATATGCTAGCGTTATGAGAAACACTTAGCGCTGATTTTCAGCTGGAACCCAATGCAAGTCACGGTGCGTAAAAATAAAAAATATGAATTAAAATTATAAGATATAATATATATAGGGATAGTAAGTAATGTACAAAAATAATACGGTTCATAATATATATAGGGGAAATTAATAAAATAAAAAAGTAGGATACATAAAACAACATACAAGAGAAGCAATTGCAGGCGTGACAAAAATATGTATATGCAACTCAAATTGGATGCAAAACCTTTAGTTTACAAGCATTGCGATAATAATAAAAACTTTTTATAATGAATTTTAAATGTAAGTAATGCGTTGAGATTGCGCATTGGAGGGGGTAGGTCGTTCCAGCATTTGGTAGCAGCGAACTTAAAACTGCCTCGAAATGAGGTGGTAACATGGCGATGAGTACATAACATATACTTAGAAGCTCTAGTTCTGTAACTATTCAGATCTCTTGCCCAAACTAGTTTCTCATAAAGATATTCAGGCTTCCCGGTTTTTATCACACCGAATAATAGTGTGGCTAGGTGTAACTGCCTCCTATTTTCCATTTTTAGGAGTTGTCCTTGGTTTAAAAAAGGCGTGATATGAGTTCGTGATGGAATATGAAAACAAAAACGTGCGCAGGCATTCTGTACCCTCTGTATAAGCCGTTTTGTTTTATTACGAATACAGGAGTCATACACAATATCAGCATAATTTAATTTAGACAGAATGAGCGACTCACATAGCATAACTCTAACTTCTGTACTAATGTACGGGCGAATATTATATAGAAGCTTAAGTCGATACATACAATTACGTGTTGCCTCCAGAACATGCTTTTCAAAACGCAGGGATGAATCCATAAGTAAACCAAGATTACGAGACTCTGATACACACTCAATGGGTTCGTTGGATAACATGATCGCGGGTCGATTGAGCCTTATATTTACAATTTGTTTTTTTGATCCTAAAACCATAAACTTAGACTTATTCGGATTTAAGACCAAACAGTTAGCATCTGCCCATTCTTTTACACTGGCGAGGTCTTGATTCATCCTACGTGCTGCTTCCATGGTATCACGCGGAAGACAGTGCAAATATAATTGTAGATCGTCTGCATATAGATGAAATTTGCAATGCTGGATACTATTAACGATGTCAGAGCTATACAGAATGAACAACAAAGGTCCTAAAATTGAACCTTGTGGGACACCTCTCTCAACTGGCATAAGGCTCGATGAAACTTTATCACCAATACCATTCCCCATTTCCACATATTGGAATCTGTTACTCAAAAAACTACGAAACCATTCAACAGTAGCTGAATCAAAACCATAATACCTTAATTTAGATAAAAGCAGGGATACGTTTATGGTATCAAAAGCACGAGAAAAATCTAAAAGCGTCAACAAGGTACCCATGCCTTGATCCTGAGCCGATAGTATATTGTCAACCACGTCTAAGAGCGCTGTTGTTGTGCTTCTATTTTTACGGAAACCCGACTGAAATTGAGAAAGAATATTACATTTTTCTATATAGGCTGTTAATTGTAGTGATACAACTTTCTCTAATATTTTAGAAAGACACGGAAGTATACTAATCGGCCTGAGGTCTTGAATACCAGTTGGGATAGCTTTCTTTGGGATCGGTTTTATAACCGCAATTTTCCAGAGGTCAGGGACAGTTGAAGTTGTTATAGATGAGTTGACTATCGTTGTAATGGCCTTTATTGTATAGGGGAGGGTTGCTGTAATCATTTTTAAATCAACGTGGTCTATGCCTGTTGCATTCGATTTTAATTTACGAATTATATGGGTAACTGTATATTCACTTATAGGATGTAAAGAAAAGGTATGACTATTATAATTATTATACTCAAAGAAATCACGATATGAGGGTACAAAATTAGTACCACCCGGTATAGTTAAGAAAAATTTATTAATACTGTTGGGGTCACTGCAACAGTCATTAATATTTAAGTTACTCGAATGAGGCTGAATAGCCACCTTTAATTTTTTCCAAAGCAATTTAGGGTCTTTACGATTTGTGTTAATGTAATTCTCAAAATAAGCTTTCTTTTCAGAATAGATAGCTCTCGTAACAACCGATTTCATATCCTTGTAAAATTTTTTGTGTCTTTCACTTTTACTTATTTTATATCTGTTGTAACTATTATTGCGCAATTTAATCATTAATTTAACGGTGTCTGTAAGCCAAGGACAGGAACGGTCTCTAATAACGACAATTCTCTCAGGAGCGAACAAATCAAAGATTCCCAACACGTATGAATTAAACATTGTTATCATATCATTAACGTTGGTAAATGTGTCTATATAATCCCATTTTGTACGTTCAAGAACAGTATCAAACACATCGTGATCTATGGCAGTAAACGATCGCAATTTTATGAAAGAAGGCACTACTTTTACCTTTTTAATATCTATCTCAACAGTAATTAGTGCATGACTTCCGAGATCAGGGATGTAAGTTACTTGAGTAGCACGAGTAGGGGCATCTGTGCAAACTAGATCGATAAGAGTTTCACTGTTGTCAAGTACGTGTGTAGGCTTCGTAATTATTTGAGTCAGATTAGTATAGTGTAAAAAATCATTAAATAATTTTACTTTACAGTCAGAAAAAATTAAGAGATTAATATTAAAATCTCCTAGGAGAACTATGAAGTCAAATTGAGAGAATGCTGAGATAGACTCTGTCAGAGCGTCCAAAAAAATGTCAACATTCATCCATGGTGGTCTATATGCTGTCCCAACTATTAGTTTTTTAGAATTAATATTTACAGTTACCCACATTTGTTCAACTGATGGAGATAGAGGATGTGCACAGGATTTAACAGTCAAACCACGCTTAATGTAAAAACCGACACCACCCCCGCGGCCGCCACACACTGTCTTAGGGCGCGGAATATGTCTTAAACGATAACCTGGCACAACAGGGGCACGTCCGTCCTCGCCTTCACGGAGCCACGTTTCATTAATTGCCATGATATCAACGGATAAGTCACTCATAGCCAAAATAAATTCATCATGCCGTGTACCTAGAGAGCCTGCATTAAAAAGACCAATTTTAATATATTTAGTTATCATTAAACGTTTTTTTTTAAAACGATACGATATCCCCCATAAGAATATTTCGTAATAAAATAAATAAAAAACCTAGATATACCATTAATCATAAAACCCCTACAAACAACGTTCCACAGAGTTAGAGTATATACAACAAAATACAAAGTTGGATAAAAAATTATTACGAGTAGAAAGTGAAGATAACGTATATAATACAATAAAATATAAACATAATATACATATATAGTCATACGATAAAAGTAATATATGGAAAGGTACTTGGAAGACGTCATATATACAATTGGTGTAAGAATTATACAAAAATATATCATACCACATACAAGAATACAAAGAATTACAAAAGAGCACTCCAAAATAGTCCACAATTTCAAACGGAGCAAGATCCAAAAATCCGTGTCAGGTCCTCCTCACATCGAATAGAGTAGGCCGTTTTGCCATCAGACTGCCGAGCATAAATTCGTCCACGCTTAGTCCAGGAAAACCGCCACTGAAGCCTACGGCATTCCTCACGAACGCGGTGAAAAAGCTGGCGGTTAGTGCGTGTCAGTCTTTCGTTTAGAAATATACGCGATGGTTCAGCGCCAATAGAGACTCGTCCAGTGTCTTCCGCAGTCAGTGTACGGCGCACGCGCGCTGCATAGGCTTTTCGTCTAGCAACTGGACGCGCACGACGCTCCACCCGAACAGGAGCTTGCCGGCCTGTACAAGCTCCCTGGCCGCCGCCGCGGGAAGCGTCATGTGCACTGCTCCGAGTCCCCCCCAGTTATTTTTAATGTCGCCGACTTTAATGTCCGCCTGCCCGTAATTGGCCTTCGCCGCCACGATCGCCAAGACCTCGTCCCGGGACACCGAATCGTCGAGACCGACGATCCGGATGTCCGCCCTCTTGGTCGGAGCGACGACCGTGGCGACGTCGGCCAGCGCTACTTTGAGCTCCCGGGCCATTTCGGCGGCCTTCTCCTTAGTCTGTTCCGGGAGCTCGATTTTTCTGGCTCCCGTGGGCGTATGCCGGACCCGGACATCCTGAACGCCTATGTCCGGCAGGGCCACGGATTCTCGCGCCTTTATCAGGACCTCCCTGTAGCCGATCCCCCTGTCGGCTGCGGCGTCCTGTAGTGTCACAATGACCGCATCCGATTGGGGGACGGACGGCAGTTTAGGCCCCGGCGGCTTTGGCGGCGCCGCGACGGCGACTGTGGCCTTGGGCACCGGAGCAGGAGCCGCCTTCTTCTTCCTGCCCAGCACCTTCGACCACTCCACCTCCTTTGTCGATGCCGCCGCCGGGACCGTTAGTTCGGCCCAGTTGATCCCCAGAGGGGCAATCGGGGCCTGCGGCCCAGGTGCCGGTCTCGCCGGCCTTGCAGGTGGAGCTCCCGCTCCACCCTTCTTCTTATCCCCCACCAATGGGGGGCGGACGGTCACCTTCGGAGGGAGGCGACTCTCCAGGCTCTCCAGGCGTGCGTTCAGCATATTGCCGAACAACACCTGGAGAGAGCGCTCGAGGCGCGAGACCGTTCCGGCGAGCACCTCTTCCCACTGATGCGTGGGGGGCTCCGTCGGTGCCATTGCAGGTGCTGGAGGCGGAGGCATGTGCCTCTTGGCGCTCGCCTCTTGCTTCCAGGCCAAAACCTCCGCCTTCAGATCTTCGACGTGGCGGCGGAGGTTCTTCGTCTCCCTCTGGAGCTTCCTGACCTCCGCTGACTCCGTGTGGTCAGCAAGCGCCTCCACCACCTCCCGAAGGGTCTTCGCCGCTCCCTTCAAGACCTTGACGCAAGGCCCCTGCAGGTTTTAAGACTTTTTTACGGTCTCAATAATGGCCGTCTCCTTTACTCCGGCCAGAGCCTTCAACGTGAAGACGTCCAGGTCGTCCACGTCAATCGGGTATCCCTCTGCCTCCGAGCTCACCAGCGATCCCACCTTTGAGTTGGCCTTGGAGCCAGCCTTGGAGCCAGCCGCCGAGGCAACGACCGAGCCGGTGTGAGATCCCGCCTCCGACTCCACCGCGCTCAAACTGCCCGCCAAGGCCCGGTCAAACGACCCGTCAGCCTCCCCTATAATTCCGCGGCCACCCCCGCGTCTACCACCCTTCCTGGCAGTCCCCCTCTGAGAGGTGTTAATCTTAGGAGCGCCCTGCCCCTCCGTTTCCGTGTCGGAATCAACCGACACGCTCGCCCGCTTTTTCGTAATGCGCTTTGCGCTCATGGTTTACTGGAGACCCCAGGGTCCCCAGCAAGCCAAGAGGTAAAAGAGCAAAGTCCGTTCAACGCGACAGGTCAGTCAGGTAGCAAGAAAACAGTCCGAGAAAACAAAACCAAGTCAAAACAGAAGAAATCAACGTCAAATCCAAAAAAACAAGCCGAGTCAGGTGCAAAAACAAGTCCAGAATCCAAAACAAGCCAAAGTCAAAAGATAATCAAGAAACCACCAGAGAAAACCACTCATAAACAACGCAGAACCTCAAATCTAGATCGAGTTGCCGTAACGCCGTGTAATACCGTTACGCCTGTTTATAAATACAAGCGTAGATTTCACGGGACATATAAATATCAAAATTAACAAAGGCAGATGAGATGCAAAGGATACTTTGGAGTTTTCGTATGTCTTTTTTTTAATTATCAGGGCGAGACAACGTCCGCCGGCCCCACAAGTGTATACTATGAATGAAATGAATTATTCTAAAAGCTGAAAGAATTCTCTAAATCTAAGACCCACAAATGTTAATAATGAAGCACTCTACTCATAGCAAGATATTATTGACAATAGCAACTTTTAAAGTATGACTTCCGAGCGATCTATTGACCTGTCTTACTAGCCAATTCATTTGGAATATACTCTATGGAATCAGTATGACATAATGTTATACCAAAACTTTAGTAAATATTATTATGTATATATAGTACATAATATAGTTTTGACGAGATCTTAACCTCTCATGTAGTGGCTCTTGTATTTTATTCATAATCTACTGTTATTTACCTCTATATTTTGAAGTATGGGAAATAATAGGTCTTTACCTATGAAATTGCCGTTCTGCAGTACTGGCCATTTCAAATCAAAATAATTTTTGTTTGGCTAAGAATTCTAATTTCAAATTAATTTTATTTTAAAAACATGGAATTCTTTTTCCAAAAGTAGTCATTTGTTTATTGATTAGTGTTACATTTTCATCGCATTTCAATCTTTTTTGTCCTCATGGATACGTTTAAAAATTCGAGTAATTATGGAATATGAGTACCGTCGTGGCAAGAACGCGGCACAAGCGGCACGCAACATCAACGACGTTTACGGAGCTAACACTACAAACCAACGCACCACCTGTTATTGGTTTGCTCGCTTCCGTTCTGGGAATTTTGACCTGAAAAATGAACCTCGCGGTCGTCCGAAGACTTTGGTCGACAATGACGAATTAAAGGCGATTGTGGAAGCTGATGATACACAATCTACGGCTGAATTAGCAGCAGCTTTCGACGTTAGCGTCAAAACAATATTGGTCCATTTGCGGCAAATTGGCAAGGTAAAAAAACTTGACAAATGGGTGCCCCACGAACTCAATGATCGCCAGCGCGAAGTACGCGTCGAGACGTGCCTTGCACTGCTCAACAGACCCACAAATGAAGGAATTTTGAACCGCTTGTTACCTGCGATGAAAAATGGATTCTGTTTGTTAACCGCAAGCGCTCAGCAAGTTGGTTGGATCCTGGTTCAACACCTAAACAATGCCCTAAACGAAAACTTACCCCTAGAAAAGTGATGGTCACTGTTTGGTGGTCTAGCGCCGGTGTGATTCATCACAGCTTCGTACCAAACGGGGTGAGCATTACTCCAGATGTGTACTGTGAAGAACTGAACACAATGATGGAGAAGCTGACACATCTCCAACCAGCATTGGTCAATCGCTCGTCTCCGCTGCTCCTGCACGACAATGCGCGACCTCATACTGCACAGCAGACGATCTCCAAGTTGCAAGAACTGGGGTTGGAAGTTCTCCGTCATCCGCCCTACTCACCAGACCTTGCGCCTACAGACTACTACTGTTTCTAGAATTTGGATAACTTCTTGGCGGGAAAAAAATTCAATACCCGAGAGGCAGTACAAAATACCTTTGAAGAATTTGTTGCCTCCCGTCCAGCTGATTTCTTTAAGAAGGGCATCAATAAACTGCCACTGCGTTGGCAAAGATGCATTGATTGCATGGGTGATTACTTCGATTAATACAAATAAAAAATACATGAAAAAAATTCGTTTAAATTTTTTCATACAAAACGGCAATGTCATAGGTAAAGACCTAATATTACCATGAAGCACGAACTCTGATATGCCACAAAAACTTCATTGAAAGCTGAAATTATCACAAAGGATTTACTCCAGAATTAGCAATTATGAATTAACGTCTAACTTACCTGCGTAATCTAGATATCTTTGCCTTTTCCTTTATAATGAAAACTAAGGAAGAAGTAAAAGAGGTAAAAAAACTGTAACCTGACTACTGAAAAAATCACTAAAAGGTGGATGTTGTTGATATTATCGTCTTAGTGAGTATAACAAGTCATTTGATATGTAGGATATTTCTATTTATTAAGTTCTATCGAAATCCTCTGTGACTTCCATATTAATAACATTATAATTCATTTCAAATACCGTAGTCGTGCGTTGTCAACTACAAAAATCAAGGATTTTAATTTAATACGCAAGCAAGCTTTTTAGTTTGACATGCAAGGGTTGTAAATTAAATTATTATTATATCAAACTAATAGAATTGATCCTACTTAATTAGGTTATAATAGTAATGAATATCCAACTTGGTTTTTTACCTTTTCGTGTTGTTCCCGTAGTCAGTTTTTATTTTTTTTATCTCTAGGTGATAATGCACGACTACGCTATTTGAATTGTGGTTGCGCCGCTTTATGTATATTTGAAAATTCCCGCATTATGGATTAAATCGCGCCACTTTGAAGCCCGACCAATTAATTGCGATCAGGTCACGCCACCTTTCTAGCCCAATCATCCTTTCCTGGCACATGCTAATTCGGTAGCGTGACGATATTCGATTGCGGCCGTGAGTGTTGTGGACCGCGCCGCGCGCGACGGACGCGGGGCGGCCAGTTGTTTCGTTTGCTATCGTCAGTGTTGTTGCGTCCGCGTCGAGCCGCGCCGCATGCTAACATTTTGAGTTTTCGAATGGTCCAGTGAGAAATAAACGCATCGCTACATACGTGCCGACATATATTATAAACAATAAGTGTTGTGTGGGAGGAAACCCAGTGGAAAGAAACGAGAATCACCTAGCCGGCTAGCCACGTGGAGACTGCAGCGCCGCGAGGTATGTGCCAAATTTCCTTCCTACCCTTGTCTCCCTCTTCGTAGCTGATCGCAATAGTTGAATATCAAATATAGCAACCCCGCAAATACAGTCCACTTAAATTTAGCATAGAAATACCCGCATGCACGCACCCCCCGGTGACGTCGGTAACGCATCGGCGTCACCACCAATATTTTGGTCCAGTCGAGCCGGATTATAATGTTATTAATGTGGAAGTGACAGAGGATTTCAATAGAATAGAACTAAAAATATAGGAAGAGCTAACATATCAAATTATTTGTTTTACTCAACAACACGATGATATCAAACAGCACCTACCTTGTTTTTTACCTTTTAGTGGATTCTTCCGTAGTCGGGTGACTGTGTTTTAAACATTTAGTATTATTTTAACATAATATTTTTCGGTTTAACCTGTGAGACTCCATCTGGTTTATCTCTTTATCGCACGTATTTAATAACAATGTATTATATTTACAATAGTTTGTAGTGATTATATAGAGAGGGGTCTTATTTTCAAACATCACCAAAGTTCACATATTACCATCAACACCCGCTTGACATGCTTCTTGAACTTGATATCAGTAACATGTTTTCACCAGTACATAAAGTGATTAATGAGGAAGGTTTAGGTATATAATTAATCAAGGTTTTTTTTTATTATCAGGGTAGGACAACGTCCGCCGGGCCCGCTAGTCGAATATAATTTTCCACAGTCTGCAACTATAAATACGGTACTATTTGTTGATATCTCAGACAACTATAACTATTTGCCACAATATACTTTGCATAAACGTTAATTTAAATAGATTACTAAAAAAAACGCGTATTTTGATATAAAAAAAAAACTTATTTTGAGAAACAGAGTAACAAAATAAAATTTATCAGACTAGTTCACAGTCAAGTTTGGCTATATGCATGTATAGGCATGTATATTCCATATGCAATTAATACGTTTTTGAATACCACTGCTTATAATTATATATCATCATATAATTATTGTCATAATATATCAATTATTATCAATCTAATATCAAATATATTATCAATCAATTATATATCATAATATAATTATAATTATATATCATATAATGGGCAATTGCCCATAAACAGATGTATTTATATAGGTTTTTTATATATTCAACTCTTTATATATTACTTGCTTTGTGAGAGTCACTGAGAGTCGTCCTAGAAATGTTGTAGAATGTTCTACATCTGGTTATATTATATGTTCCTAACGAGCTGGATTCAACTCTTCCCCAGGTCGGGGGAAGTTTAATTTAATAGAGTATATTTCCCAAATAGGTGTATTATTTTTATTAATCTTTTCTTATTTCCCATTTACACGTATCCTAAGACAATGATTTAAATTCATAAAATAATTATGCATATACGCATATATAGCAAAATTATAACTATCGATAACAAAACATATTGAGGTTACTGATTTCATAGATCAAAATGTAATGTGACTTGCTTGAGTTGAAATTTATAAAATTGCTATTGAGTGTTCCCCACTTAAGGAAGGTAAAAAAAATATACAAACATGTGAAACTATTTTATTAATTTTTATTATTATAAAATTTCACATCTGTGGAAGTTATATTTTTCATTAATCTATTTAACGGAGCTTCCACCAGCAAGAAGAATGGAACCGATAGAAGATACGACAACGTCGCTATTCCGAATATAAAGATATGCTGAAAAAATAAATGATTCAATATTGTGTGAACTTATTATTAAAACTGCTATAAGTTATTGATGACATCACAATTAAGTTTAAGTAAAACGAGTAAATGGCTTAGAAATCTCATACAATTACTAACTGATCGGTTCTTGGTTTATAGGATATTTCAGACGCTGGAGTGAGTAATATAATTTGTAGTTATTTGATAGCATTTGGCTGTTTCGTTATATGTATACTTTATTGTATAATTAATTTATCGTAACGAGTATTACTATTGTTCTGGACTACATCCTCTACTCGGTATTGTATGTGGATGTATAGTCCAAATTCATTATCGGTATTTATATCTTTGTAAGCCCTGCCTACAATGACATAGTTTATACTATGTAGACGTAAAATCTACATAAAGATGTAGGTAAAGAAGAAATAAATACTTAGCTGCACAACCCAGCTGAATTCTCCTGCCAGAAACTTTTATGTAAGTTCAAATAACATCAAAATCAAATCAAAAATACTTCATTCGATTTAGGCCCTGAGAATGTGATTGAGAATGTCAAAACTACCACCGGTTCGGAAACCAACCCAGTCATTAAGAAGAACCGGCAAGAAACTTGATCTGGTTAATCTTTTTATGATATACATTTTTTGCAAGACATAGTCACGTTCGTTTTTAGTGGATACACGGAGAGGGGTGTCATTTCCAGACTTCACCATGGTTCAAATATTGATTCATTCCATAATAACCTTTAGATATTAAAACCCGCTTGACATGGTTCTTGCACTCACTCTCCGGCAAATCGGTAATGTGCTTTGGGATTTTGTTATAAAGCCTAACACTATTACTCAAAAAACTGATTTCGGTATGAGTGAGTCTGAAACATGGAATGGCTAATTTGTTACTGTTTGTAGTATTTAAATTATGTTGATTTTTATTAAATCCGGCATGTCTAAGTTTTTTCCGACAATTATCAAGAATATATTGGGAGGGCAGAGTTAAGATATCGAATTCCTGAATCTTAGCCTAGTTATGTATCTATGTTTATAGACAAATTCTTTAGCGTCTTTATTATATATAAGCTACAATAAGAAGGTTCTTACCAAAAACCAGAAAGACACAGGCATCATAATATGTCTAGCTCCCAGTAGAATGTAAATTAAATTAAAATGCATGAGATAAACACTGTATGTGAGTCTACTGGGGACGACCCATCCTCGCCACTCGAAGATTTCTCGGAGAATTACTGAAAAATACGATTACATAATTAGTTGTTTTATTACTATGTTAAATATAGAATATCCGCAAAAATATCTTTTACCATTAAATATACTGAAAGTTACTTTGCACTTTCGCCTGGAATTGATTGGCCGTTACCAATTTTACTTATTAATATTTCGCTGTCTCTCTATTAGCTTGCACATATAAAATTGAGCATTTTTTGGCAAAGTAACGTCCACTATAATATTTAATTATGGAATTCCGCAAAGTAACGCCTTCTTCAATGAAATACTAGTTACCATGTTTTTTTACTTGTTTTCTTTATGTATTCCAGTATAGTTATAGGATTGGTTGTTAACTAAGTTCCTGATATAATAGGATTTTCAATATTGAACATAATTGACGATTATATGAAAATACTAGCTGTGCCCGCGAATACGTCCAAGTGAAATTTCAATTATAAACACATTGGTTGATAAATTCATAGGACTGTATAGTGTATTAAAACTCGACATCGACGATTTATTGGCCTCACCCTTTGTGAATGATTTAGTTCCCTAAGACGCAGCATGGCACTACAGCATCTACTTGTACATTGTATATATTTGAAAATAGCAACGTTTATTCTTGACGGATGCACAGAGAGAGGTGTTAGTTACAAACATCAAAATCGTTCGCATATTGATCCAGCCCATGATAAGCCTTTAGACATAGAAACCAGCTTGACATGCTGCTTCAACTTATTATCCGGCAAATCAATAGTATTCTTTGCCGCTTTTTTTGTAAAATCAACACTATTTTTCTAAAAAACTACTACTGGTCTTACTGAGCCTAAAACATGAGATGACCAATTTGTCACAACAATTTCTTTCAACTATTTTAGTTATGCTGGTTTTTTTTTATTAAAATCAGTTTTTTATAAGATTTTGCGGGCTTATATTAAATTATCACTAATCTATCGATAGAGCAAAGTCAAGATACCCGATATCTGAAATTTTGTGAATGATTCGCGAAGCCCCATGTTATAAACTGTGCGTGTTGCCGGTTTTATAGTAGGAATATAGTATGTAACTCAGCTGCTGTCCCCCAAAACAAAGTACTATATGTATATAAATTGAGCTATGGAAGTAAGTAAAGTAGACCAACTTAGTAGTGGCAATATCTGTAAGCTGGCGAATCTTAGGATTATGAAATTTGATACGACAGTAATATATACGAATGGGATATATGTCTGAAACGTATATATCCTATATAAATTCTAGATGTTATACCGGTGTATAAACTATTACTATACCGAATTTTGTTAAAATCTATCTAGTAGTTTTTGCGTGAATCCCGTACAAACGACAGACGGATAAAAAATTTAAAAATGATGGAAATGTGTTCTGCTTTGGAATTAAAAAACGATGATAGTGAAAATAATAGAGATAAGAAGAAGAAGATTAAATATAATTGTCTATTTGAAATATGATACGATTATAAGGAACTGAAATAGTTATGAAAATTTCACAGTATTCACAGAAATAAAACTATTATCCTCATAAAATTGTAAACAATAGGTAGGTTTATAAACTCCTATATTGTTGCTGAAAATTTGTGACTATGAATTTGAAATACTAACGAAACCACGTATGAGATTCATAATGAAAAATAAGTAGGGACTCTATATTGATTATAAACTTCAACAGAAGATAAACTTGTTCCAGATGGCTTTTGACTGTAATAGTGAGTCATTATAGAATTGTAAATTTGATTGCCTTCAGTGACAGAGTTAAAAATACAGATATTTGATAAAAAAAAATACACTAAAGTGCAGGAAATCGGAATGTGTATTGCTGAAGTCAAATGGCTTAGCATAGGTCCCTTCCTTAACAGGGTAACAGTTGGTGGAGTAGAGTCTTGAACGAGATATAGCCAAGAGAATGCAGGTGAAGTGTAGGTAGACCGGTAGTAAAATGCATCGACGACATAACAAATCTTATGAGAGAAACCTGGATGAGACTGGCACAGAGCAGAAAAGAATCACATGATACGAGTCTTATACAATAGGTTAAAAAGAGCTGTCCATGTTAATGATCATTATAGATTGCTCTATTCCATGCTTGTTTCAATGTATTTAAAATACATTCACTTATTAATCCAATTGATAGTGTAACCCTTACTTCGACATTTCATAACCATGCCTATGACCCCGACGGCAATTATAAGAGACAGTATAAATCGAATCGTCGCAGCGTACAGCATCCGCGCAACAAGGGATCTTCGCTCCCCTTCGTTGTAGAAGAAAATAGTCGAATAAACCACTGCCACCATCCCTGGTATAACTAGCCATAAGAGAGCTGTATATATCTAAAATAAAAGCAAAATAATACATTCATTAATATTTGTATATTTCTTTCTATAGTACAACATGTTTTCTTATTCACTTTCCTCTGTCAGATGCCATCTCGGTATTCACAACTTTTATACACATATAATTCTTCACACAATTCGTTTATACAATTTTCGGTACTCCTTTACACTTTCGAGTATATCCATCTACTTTCATGCTTGAAACTTTTCTGGTTTTATGAAATTCGTATCTCCTCATGGCATGCCCGTACCTTGCTAACCTTTTATTCCTTAACTTCTCTGTCACTGGTCCTATTATGAAACATCCTCTCATATACTCATTCTTAATCTCATTTATTCCGGTTACACCACACATTCACCTTAACATTGGCCTCTCTGTCGTATGTAATCATCATAAAGCACGACCGGTCTTAGAACGGCTTTATACACTTTCTCCGTAGGTTACAAAGGCATTCGTAGGTCAAAAACAACATCAGTCACTTTTCACCATTTTATCCGCCCTGTATTTATTTTGATTCTTGTGTCTTTTACTATGTCGTTGTCTTCGATCAATGAGCCAAGCTACCGAAAATTGGAGAAAGATGGTAAGTATATACTATTAAAGGTTACATAAAAAAAAACTTTTTAATAAAAAAATTAAACCGCCGAAATAACTGAAAAGCAAAAAGTAATGAATCTTTTTTTTATTAACCTTAAAAACGATTTTTTTTGTCAAATTTATGTGATAATAACTTCGGTGTATACCCTTTCCAATAAAATAAGATTTTTTTAAATCGAACTACTTTGTAAAAAGTTATGCGTGGTCATACGTAAAAAGAAAAGCGTCGCCATGAGAACAACCTCCGTTTTTTTCGTCGATTTAAAAACTTGTTCCATTATTGTCCGCCACTACCCTAGCCAACTTTTAAAATTTCAAACTCTCTACATTACCATTTAAAGTTAGTTACCATATACAGGTCTTATCAATTTAAAATATAAATTATAGTGTACGGAAAAGTCTGTGTGAATGTGCAAAACTTACCTTATTTCCAAAATTGGTTACTTCTATGTTTTGCCACTTATGTACGAGAATTGCTATGGTCATACCGACGATATAGCTAGACATATTATTATGCCCGTAGATATGGAGGTAAAAGAACGTATCGGTGTAGTATCTTCTGTTGAATCTGGTGTCAATTATAATATTGGTATTAATACAAAGGTGAAAGACATAGCTTAAAATAAAAGATAAAGGCAAAGCTTCGAAAATATATTATCAATCCTTTTTAGTAAATACTTGTAGTCTATGATATTTGGCTTAAAGTAGATTGATCAAGTCAAATTAACGCTTCTCATCCAGAGATAATGCTACGATATTATTCTTTGGAATTGCCTAATTCAATTTAGATAAATAGGTAAATATTTAGGTAAAATAGGTATAGCAGTAGCTATGTGAGGACTGAGGTTCATCGACAACCTTCGTATTGTAAATTAACGATATATATTAAATCTCTTGAAACGTCAACGAGATTCGCGTCTAGTTTACTATCGCAGTACGTAAGAATATATCAATAGACTCTCGGCAAGCAATATTTAACGTGGAGGTAGGTGAAATGAGATAACAGTAAAATTTTCTGCAAAATAAAAAACGCTGCAAAAGTATACTTACTCGGGCGTAAAAAAGGCTATAGCATCAAGATCATGCAGCCAAACGTGAAATGCGGGTAGAATCATAGAGAGAACAAGAAGGAGTGCGAGCACTGCACCGCGGCCTCTGGACGTAGTTGCAACAAGTACGATTAAGCCTATGAGGAATAACTGAGAATCTGATGCGATGTGCCTAGAATATAACATGAATCTTGTTAAAATACTTTGACATTAATATGGATTTATTTTTTATAGATAAACAGTAAATAAGCATACTAGCATCTATATGTTTCTTTATTCTCGGCTAAGACAAAAGACTATATAACTACGCTAGCAAATGAAAAAAGTTGTTGTGATTGTAACAAAACACTTGTATTTTTCTATTATCTGAAGTGCTTACCACGTATGAATAGCGCAGTATCTATTATCTGGTATGTAGTTATTGAAATAAAATATATGAGACCACCAGTACTTTCGACAGCTTTGCACAACCGAGCTATTAACATGGAGGTTCCAGAGCGGTCCGGACCCGAGATGACGAAGCCAAGTCATTGTGAATGCTAACATTACCGCCAGCGCTGGAGTCAATCTGCAATCAGTTACATTTTTATTGGTGTAATAGTTTGCGCATAAAACTATCAATAAAATTCACAAATAGAAGAATAATACAATACGAGTTACGTGATCTGATTTACAATGAGACATGGCAGCAGTCAATTAGTTCCAGGCAGATGCAAAAAGTATCATCCACGTAAGTACTTATGATGGATTTTCGCAAATATCACCTTCATCGGTCAAAGAGACCTTTAGGCAAGAGTAGTGGGAGCAGTACATACAGTATTGTAAAATGAATGCATTACATTTACAATGAAACTGCCAGTGCTGATTCTAAGCTTCTAGTTATAAGGGAGTACTCTGTGTTAGCAATATGTGCGCTAGCTATTTATTAGGAATAAACCATGTCATCGTATGAATCTCGATATTTTATTCCTTATAATCAACAGAAAAAGACTTTATTTTTAATGTTAACTTCAAAGCATTGTTCGACGCATTATGTACCCCAATTCATTAGCCGTAGAGCTATATAAGGCATATAGTTAGGCCAGTACAATGGCGACGTCTGTGGATGTCTGCAATTCTCAATTTTTACCTTTGTTATATTTTTTTTCTAAACAGGTTATTTCCCCATTCACAGAAATTAATAAATAATATATCTGAATTACCTCCACCACCGCAAGAATACACCCATAGGTATTGTAGTCCACGTGGTTCTTGATTTGTTGCTTTCGGTGCGTACTAAGAAGATATATGTCAGTAAAAAACCTGACATGACGAAGAATGTTTGTACGATTATCGATCCGTTATATACAAGAAGGTGTAGTGATGAGTTATAACTCTGAAAGTCAATAAATAATGTAATAGAATTTCGTAGTAATACAAAAAGTTTCGATGCAGGAAGAGTTCATTTCTGGGTAGATTTTTATTTACTTATAAAATTATAATTATAACTATATTAATATTCTAAAATAAAATATGTTAATTTTCATTACGAAACATTATATTCCTTTTCAAGCGATAATTATAATTACATGAACGTTAGTGACTGGTGTAGTTAATAACTTTAAAGAATTTACACAATAAAAATACTATAGTCGCAATATAAAACAAAATGACCAAATTCTGCAGAGGAAGCCTTAGTTAATGTATATGTTGAGTGATATGTATCCTGTAGGATTATGTGTAGTTTTATATATTACTATATTTTTGAAAGAAACAATTCCCAGTAAAGTATGTAAAAGATAGTATTTCTTCGGCTTCTACATATGTTAGGTCCAAAAGCCAACTTAAAATATTTTTTTACAATTGATTTTGATAAATGAAGAAATATTAAGAGTTTTGTTGATTTTATTATATAACATAGGGCTTAAATAGTGATAATGGCGGCCAGCTAGTTCTGTTCTTCTGGGCTCACTAGGACATACTTGATTATATGTACGCTTTGTGCTAATGTAATTATTATCATAGATCATCTCAGCATACTTCCCAAGGGTAACATGAAGAATAAACAGTTTACAGATATTATAATGAATATACAGATATTTAATAAAGACCGTTGAGACCTCAACATTAAATTCAAGCATTTTAGGATTAACTATCTTCTATCATCTTCTTACCCTTATCTCACCTGAGTAGGGTCGGCACAACAAGTTTTCCTTTTCCACTTTCCCCTGTCAGATGTAATCTCAGTATTAACATCTTTTATATGCATATCAATTTTCACATCATCCCTCCATACATTTTTCGTTCTTCCGCTTCCTCTTATATCCGTCCACCATCATACGCAAAACTTTTTTAGGTACATGGTTTTCATCTCTCGTACATGCCCGGACTATGCTAAACTATTACTCCTCAACTTCTTTGCCACTGGTCCTATTTTTAAGCATTCTTTGATGTACTGTTCAACTAACGTTCAAAATCAAAATAAAAACATGCTTTTACCCTCGTATCACTGCACTAGCTTAATATAGTAATTGAAAGCTTAGATAAAGATTTTTACCTTTTCAAATATATGTGGTCTGTCTGTGAATCCAGTTCCAATGAGACACGTTGCATGGCAGTAAACCGTCAACAAGTTTGTTATCGTCCTGAAGTATATAGCAAAAAATAATCACTATATATCACAAAACAAAATTCCTTTGCCACGTCTGTCTGTCTGTTCGCGATAAACTTAAAAACTACGCAATAGATTTTCATGCGATTTTCGGCAGCAGATAAAGTAATTTATGAGGAAGGTTTACGCATATATATAACTTGTGACGGTTTTCTTTTATTATAAGGGCGGGATAACACACAGGCCCGCTAGCTTAAAATATACTTGAGGAAATATCGTTGGAGTGAAATCTGGCACAGTTGTCGAACTTTTCTGGATGCCTTCAACGACGAGCTGTGGAAAACATATGATGAGACGCTTGCGATGTGTATGCGATTGAGAATAATGATATAGAAATAGTAACTATATATTTAAAGTGAAAGGAAAATCCCATCTACCATTTCTACTACTACTATCTAACAGTTTTATTGGAAGACCAAAATTAGAAGTTTAATAGTATGTTCTCCCAACGGCTTGATTGATTTTATTATTCTTACCTTATGCCGTAAAATGCTTTCAGTCTTTCCAATTTAGGATTGTCGAATGTCGAGTTGACCAACCATTCCCAGTTTCGTTTAATGGAGAAACTCAATAGATATTTATTTCCTGAAATATCTAGCAAATAATTTTATTTACATTATTCCTAGAGTATCGATTACGAGTTTTATAACAACGCATTAATACGGTTGCTATACGAAGCTTTTAAGCACATTTTCTCAAACATTGCTATGTGCGGTAATATTTTAAGTTTCATTGTAGCAGCTTACTGAATCTATAGCTCATAGTATCATAATGGATTACAAACTTAGGCTGTTATATGTATGCAAGGTATGTGGAAAATGGAGTAGCCGGAACCGCTACAGAATACCAAATAAATAAGATATTAAAAATTATTCGCATAAATGACGGTCTAACGCATTTAAAAGTAGGGGTGCTAGGAGAAAGAAAAACAATGAAAAAGGGCGTTACTTTCCTTAAATTTATTAAATCTAGGGATAAAGATTCACTATAATATGCTATTTAGAATATATGGCAAAGAATTACATAGTAAGCTAACCATAAATAAAAATATGGGGACTTTGAACGTATGTAGAAGTGCTTCAGCTATATGAAAGGCTTTGACTTAAGCAAATTGGTTATTCAATTGTTTTGTCAATTATTAAACAAACATAGTTATTAAGAATCAAAATTTTATAATTTCATTTGTAATAACTTAATGTAATAATAGCTCAATCTGCTATAATAACAATATATTTTGTAGTATTTACCTTGGTTTTCTACATCTCGGCTGTTGTTTAGAATGTAATCATATAAGCTTCCAATAAGGTTGATTAATAAAATTGCGAAGAACACACAGGCTACACACCAATCAAGAAGATCTATCTCAATTTTAACATCCTTTTTGTCGCAATAATATACTTGCGATACCTTCGATTGCAGCTTGTAAGATCTATATAAAATGGTCTTAAAACACTCGTCGAGGATGTATCTCAGGTTCGTATTGTCATTGAGTGTATGATCTTTTATAAATTCACTACATGTTTTCTTCACACACACACCTCTTTCTAAGTAACTGTGATTGTAATGTTTTAGTGTTACCTTTGAATATTCCTGAAATATATAATGTTTTTTATAGTTTTTATGCCAAAAGGCAGCAAACAGACACACGGCCCAGTTGATGGGAAACGGTTACCGTCGCCTGAGGATAACTGCAACATGAAGGGCATCACTATTGTGTCGCTGACCTTGAAGAGCGGGTTTTAGTACCTTGTTGGAGTGCCTTATATCATAGCCCTGAGAAAAACCGTGCTGGGTAATCCATTCCACAACGGTAGCGTACACATAATGAAGGTTGGAGAGAACCTCACTATGGTCGCTACTTTGCTAGCTTTTAAGGTGTGTGTGTGAGCAGCCAGCCAGCGGAGGGAGGTGCGAGTTTGAAACGACGAAAAGAACAAGAGAATAGAGAATTCTAAATAATTGAAATAAAAATTATTCTATTATTCATAAAACTAACGAAAGAAACCCATAATTGAATCATAACTCCAATGTTATAGGAATAGTAAAACGTTTATATGAAACGAACATGATAGATATGTTATTTTAATGAAATTAGTTTCTACAAAGTTTGATGGATTCTTTTTTATTATCGCGTTAATCATGATTGATTCTGTAACTAATGACTATAGTTATATTATTACGAAACCAAAAATATTTAAAGATGGTCATTGAACTTGACCAGCAAATATGTTTTATGCGTTGTTAGATTCTAGTTTTTGTTTTTAACGTGGGTTAATTAAACGTTAAAAAAAAGGCTCTTTTGGAATCGACATTATTATTTCAATAATATTTATTTACTTTTCTATGCCTTAGTGGCGACAATATTAGCCTGTTTCCAAGTCTAGTGTTAAATCTAAATCAGTTATTTACGAATTTTACTTTATTCACTATACTGAATTTTATACAATATATTTCAAGGTTTAAGGTTAATATTGGATATTTAGTAGGAAAATTATTGAAATTATGATACAATACATTCTTGATAATTTAATGTATGTCGGCAAGAACCTTGAAAAGCTGGATTTAGTAAAAAACCCGCATAATTTAAATACTAGAAACTATGATAAAAACTGGTTATCCCAGACTTCCGACTTAGTTAAACAAGTACCAGTTTTTTAGGTACCTAACAGTGTTAAGTTTTATAATAAAGTCCCAAAGTATATTACCGATTTGTCGGATTGTGAATTTAAGCGTCATATCAAGCGAGTTTTGATGTCAAAAGGCTATTATAAAGAGAAATATGTGAACGATGGTGATGTCTGGAATTGACTCATCGCTGTGCATCCATTGAAACGTTTGTGACATGTACCTAATGTATTCTAAATATTAACATTGCATATATGTTTGTGAAAAAGATAAATCACGTCGAGTTTCTTGCCGGTTCTTGCCTTCTTAGGGCCTAAAATGAATAATGTGTTTTTGATTTATGAAATATGGTAATTATCGAACGAGAAATGACCATTACCTAATTGAGAAACTTAAATAAATTAAAATACGCTAACTATACTCCCAAATACGGCAATTTTACGGGTACAAGTTTCGAGTTATTAAAAATTTAATAAAAACATTTATATTTGTAGAAATTTACACGAATGTTCTCTACATAATCAGATGTCTACAATGATTGTTTGTACATTATATTAAAACTATATATGAATGTAAATGAATATAAAAATATATGGATAATTGTTTATCATTCCCCCGAGCTACATGGAGGAATTAAGTTGCGGGGATCACTCTAAAATAACTGGATACTTATGGACCAAATAATTTTAGTTTTACATCTTAGATACTCTTTATTTAAAAAAAAATCACGATATCTTCTTTACCTAGCACAAAGTTATTACAATTAAAAAAAATATATTTTTATAAACACACGTGTTTAGCGATGTGTGTTTTTCATACTGTGGAGAAATGGGGCCAGAGGTGTGGTGCATATAGTTTATAGTTTTTCCTGTGTAAAAAAAGATACTGTTAAAATAATAAAAAACGCAGACAAAATCGCGACAATTAACTAGTCTCAAATAATGATGTCACGCTTCATATATTGACGTAATATTCGAAACGAAAATAATAATGCATTCATAAATTAAATATGTTTCGCAATCGAAAAGAAACTTGTTTCCTTTGTTATTATATAAATAGACTAGCCGACCCGTGCCCACTTCGTTGGGCGGTAATAGGCATTATCAAGCTACAACTTTTCTCTAGAACTCAATCATATATATCTCATAATTAAGACAGCGTTCGTAAGAAACGTTTTCGTTCGACCATTTTTCTCCGACTCCCCAGATATTACCCCCTACAACCTTACAAATTTTACCTCTTTATAATATTAGGTCTTTACCTATGAAATTGCCGTTTTGTATGAAAAAATTTAAACGAATTTTTTTCATGTATTTTTTATTTGTATTAATCGAAGTAATCACCCATGCAATCAATGCATCTTTGCCAACGCAGTGGCAGTTTATTGATGCCCTTCTTAAAGAAATCAGCTGGACGAGAGGCAACAAATTCTTCAAAGGCATTTTGTACTGCTTCTCGGGTATTGAATTTTTTTCCTGCCAAGGAGTTATCCTAATTCTGGAAAAAGTAGTAGTCTGCAGGCGCAAGGTCTGCTGAGTAGGGTGGATGACGGAGAACTTCCAACCCCAGTTCTTGCAACTTGGAGACCGTCTGCTGTGCAGTATGAGGTCACGCGTTGTCGTGCAGGAGCAGCGAAGACGAGCGATTGACCAATGCTGGTTGGAGATGTGCCAGCTTCTCCATCATTGTGTTCAGTTCTTCACAGTACACATCTGCAGTAATGCTCACCCCGTTTGGTAAGAAACTGTGATGAATCACACCGGCGCTAGACCACCAAACAGTGACCATCACTTTTCTAGGGGTAAGTTTTCGTTTAGGGCATTGTTTAGGTGCTGAACCCGGATCCAACCAACTTGCTGAGCGCTTGCGGTTATCAAACAGAATATATTTTTCATCGCAGGTAACAATGCGGTTCAAAATTCCTTCATTTGTGTGTCTGTTGAGCAGTACAAGGCACGTCTCGACGCGTACTTCGCGCTGGCGATCATTGAGTTCGTGGGGCACCCATTTGTCAAGCTTTTTTACCTTGCCAATTTGACGCAAATGGACCAATATTGTTTTGACGCTAACGTCGAAAGCTGCTGCTAATTCAGCCGTAGATTGTGTATCATCAGCTTCCACAATCGCCTTTAATTCGTCATTGTCGACCAAAGTCTTCGGACGACCGCGAGGTTCTTTTTTCAGGTTGGAATTCCTAGAACGGAAGCGAGCAAACCAATAACAGGTAGTGCATTGGTTTGTAGTGTTAGCTCAGTAAACGTCGTTGATGTTTCGTGCCGCTTGTGCCGTGTTGCTGCCACGACGGTACTCATATTCCATAATTACTCGAATTTTTAACGTATCCATGATGACAAAAAAGATTGAAATGCGATGAAAATGTAACACTAATCAATAAACAAATGACTACTTTTGGAAAAAGAATTCCATGTTTTTAAAATAAAATTAATTTGAAATTAGAATTCTTAGCCAAACAAAAACTATTTTGATTTAAATGGCCAGTACTGCAGAACGGCAATTTCATAGGTAAGGACCTATTATCAGTATAGATTATAGATAATATAATTAGTTAATAGCTTCTGCCCGCGACTTCGCACGCGTGGAATAGTTATTTTGGGCTAAGACGCAGTGGAAGCTCTCAAAAGGAAAAAATACCCCGATTTTGAAACATTTTTCATCTGTTCTCCGCTCCTATTGGCCTTAGCGTGATGATATATATAGCCTATAACAATTCTCGATGAATAAGCTATATAACACTGAAAAAATTATTCAAATCGGACTAGTAGTTCCTGAGATTACCCCTTACAACGCCACAACGTCACAAACTTTACCTCTTTATAATATTAGTATAGATTAACTGGTCCGACCACACATTGCTGAGACTCCGGTATTACATGTTGACTTAAAATGATGATAAACTATTCGCGTGGCGCCATCTATGAGATATTTATAACAATCGGTGCTACGGTTTTCTGACAACAAAGCAATTTAAGACACCATTTGTTCGAAACTTATGAAACTTATAATTAATAACAATAATCAACATTGACAATTATTTCATTAGTAATTAAAAATATTAAGGCCATTGAGCGTAACATAAATTATCGTATCTCTCAAGTTGGACCAGGTTATACATAAATGCCAACTTTTCATGAATATCGGTTGAGTAGTTTCGGAGTGCATCGTGTACAAACATCACGATACTGGATTTTTATATATTTAAATGGATTTACTTACTTTGATGAGCTTCATCAGGTCATTGTCTGGATCATCGACCAGATCTAACCTCAACACGCAGTAAACCCCCTCGTTCTCACTGAGACAGGGATCGTAGTCATCAAGGGCGAAAAGCGGCGGCATACGTGCATATTCTGTGTCTATAATGTTATAAATACACATTATACATTATAATAATAATAACAATAAGTATTAACAGGTTACCAAAAAAATGCGTAGTGTATAAGTTGTATGTTTTAAAATTGGTGCTGCTGTATTCTTATAGGAATAGTGTTATTAGGTTTATCACCTTTTATTTGAGTAAACAAAGTATATTGATGTATTGGTAAAAGTTATCGTCATCCTGGACTCGGCCCACTACAGGGCCATAGGCCTCTTGCCGAAGGAAAGTATGAGCATAATCACCACGCCAGTACACGACGTATAGGCTATTTCAAACTTCCAGAAATCCACAGTTCTGTTTTTCCATAGAGTAACAAACCTGCGCGTAGAGAGAGCGCATAATAGAGAGTGCATAATCGGTTTTTAGTATGGGAACCGTGCGATCCGTTTTCGCGGTTGTGAGGAGGGACGTGGGGGTAACGCAGGGTAACGCCCATTTTTTCTATAGTGATGGGCATTACAAACTTGTACGGACACTGTATCGATATGTTAATTATGATAAAAAAAAGTTCGATAAAAATGTATTCAATTTATTTATTGTAACAATAGCATCTTAATCACTAAAATACAATAAAAATATATTTAATTAAATATTATAATACAAAATTTTGTAACCCTTAAATAAAATAAGATTATTATAAACTCGACTCTTCGAATCTTTACTACTTTTAAAAATGTAATAGAGTGTGATGTTTAAATATATTTTAACTAGCTGTACCCGCGACTTCGTCCGCGTGGAATGGTATCTTTGGATAGCAGTGTTTCACTGCAAAGAGCTTATTAAATTATTTAAGTATATAAGTACATAAGGTATATAGAATTAATATGTGTTTATTTAATAATCATAAAAATATATAAATAAATAAACATTATATAATTCAAATGACAAATAAAAAATATCACCACAGTTATCAAAAGTATCGGTTAATAATAGAATTAATATTGCTTATAAAATAAAAAATCAATTTAGAGATACTCGATACAATCCGAATAGGCACAACACTACAGCGTCTTAGACATATGGTGCGCTGCCATGACAGTAAGGTTTAGCTTAATATTTTATTTCACAAAGAAACTTAATTCAATCAATACTTACACATGAAAAGAGATACCACTAGATTTTAGGTTTTTCTTTCTGTAATGATTTTTACAATTATTCACTGCACAATTGGACATATTTACTGCGTATAATAATATTTTAGCGGAGACATTCACTGTCAGAACTACGCGAACAGACTGATCGTGCTTACGGGAGTCGGGAAGGACATACATGAAAAATTCATGTATGAGTGGTAAGGCAGGCACGACGCTTATGCGACTTCTATTGTAAATGGAAGCGGTTTCATAAATCTATGTGTTTTTCCCACATATATAATAAGTAATAGAGGTATCCTTTACCACATACTTTTATTTCCCACATACGTGTTTTCTTTCATCATCGGCCGATAATGTTACAAATTTAAATTAGGAAATATTTGCTCATTCTGAAAAATTCGTTGGTACATACCGAGGTTCGAATATACGGACATCGGATTGATATTCCACCAGTCAAACCACTAGAGCACCACGAGTAAAAGTTATATTCTATCATTCTGTGGGTATTGGGAAATTAATAAAGATTTTAACATAAACAGATGGAACTCTATAACATTCACATGTAAACTGTGGCAAATTAATTAGTTATACCTTAAATCGTTTACCAATTTAACGTGTAAATTGTGTGAAAGACCTCGGGTATCCTCAGATAATGATGGATTTCAAACTAATTTAAAATTATCATTACGATTTGGTTTTTCAAAAAAACCATCAATATGTTTGGATTTATATACGTAGCCACAAAACCATTTCGTAAAATTCTACCACTTAAAATTCTTTACTTTATATAAGAAGTAGCTTAAAATATATGTTGTTCATATGGTATCTAGTTTTTGTTACACATAACGGGTTCGAAAATATGGGATATAAGTTGTTAAATTCTCTTAATTTTAAAAGTAAGAAGGAGCCCAGTCCATATAAAACAACTCAGAGTTCTATAAGATGTCGCTAAAATACCGCCGAATTATGAAAGCCCAGACCTATTAGGAAATTAAATTCACATTGCTTAGTAAATCATTAAAAACTCTACTTTGTTCGCAATTCGTGCCATAAAGCATACTTATGCTCAAAATTCCATTATTTATAGATACACTACAGGGTACAATATGTACCTATTTCAATGACATTGATGTTTACCACCTAAGTTGTAATCAGTTTCTCAAGTCGGTCCGCATAAAGTTAGACTCAGGTGTTCCTTATACAGGAAAAATAAAATAAAATATTAACCACAACACACATACATACACTCGAAATATAAACATGTTATACGAAACATAAACCGCATTCACTCATAATTGGTATTTTTATGGCATAATTATATTAATACTAGCTGACCCGCCACTTCGTCTGCGTCAAATTGGTTCTTACCGGTTCCAATTGTATTTCCAAACTATCCAGAGACCTACTCAAACACATACCTAGTTAGTGTGTGAACTTGATTAGAATTCTGATTTGAATTTTCTTAAATATATCTAGTAACCGATTGCAACACAACCGGGTCCATTTAAGATAAAAACTATCCTATATATATCTCTCACGCAGGATCAAATTCTTCACGTGTGCAAAATGTTATATATAAATTTCAATTAAGTAGTTTCGGCTCATTAGAGACAAACACCGTGACATGTAATTTATATTAAACAGCCACACGCCCCGGCTTTGCACGGCTGTGCTTTGCAATATTTGTTTGTGTAACTTTTAAGCTGTTCAACACATTTTAGTGAGGCCGGTATTTTGGTGTACGAAAGTATTGCACTAATATTCTCTAATATTTTAAAATCAACTGCCTATTTACTCGTAGCAATTTGATGTTAATTTGTATCTCGTTTATAATGACTATGACTGTGTTATCAATTTAAAACTTCTCGGTACACTACGTTGGCCATAGTTTTATGTTCTTGCAGCAACATATATTGATTTTCTATACTTCCTATTCGTGATAATCCAACATGGGAGAAACCTTCTTTTCTTAAATCATTGCTAACCAAAGAGCATGTTTGTCCTCAAGACTTATAATGGTCAGCGTAAATAAAGTATTGACTGGAGACTTGTGCCGTTTGAAGCACACCGGCAAGTCCATGGGAACTATCAGGATCCTTAGCATCTGCATCAACTGGCCAGCTGCTGGGCCGGTAAGGATGGTCGCCACAATTAAGCTGTCTTTCAAATCTTTTATTAGAAACTTTGTGCTATTGCACATATTGTATGAACTTAAGTTTCCTAAAAGCATGGTAGGTGTACTAATTTTTAATAGTATTTCGTGAGGTATAAGGCCAGATGGATTTAGTGAATTTAAAAACTCTAACGGATAGTGGACTGTGTCGTTAACATTGTACACTATTTCGAATCGTTTCTTTGGAGTTCGATCACAAGCACCGTGACACGAAATATTTTATATAATTCTCAAAAATTTTTTTTTTTTGTCTGGGTATGGACAACCTAATCACATACCGACATAAAATATACTTTACGACCTATTCTTATACTTACCAAATGTATACAAAAGAAAACCCATAAAAATTAGTCGAGGCGTTTCAGAGGAGTTTGGACACAAAGACCGTGACACGAGGTTTTTATATATTAGAAGAGATTTTTAAGATAGTAATATTATGATATAAAGTACTTCTTAAATAAAAATAAAAAAAAGTATTATATCAACATGTGTAACTCTCGACATTTAGAAATACAGCAATTTATATTTGGACTTCATTGCCAAGAACGCACATTGGCTTTTTTGTAGTTTGTAATAACAAAAAAATGTTATGTATCAGAAACCTAGACTTGTTTTATTTTTATTTTTTACCAAGTCATCGTCTATTTTACTTACAAAAGGTATGAAATAGATTTTATAAAACAAGTTATATAAATATACAGATATACGATAGTTACGCACATCTTGGTTCTCTGTTACTTAATAAATTTTGTGGACGAGCTTTAACGTTGTCAATATTTTTTTTGGTACCTTTTATCGCGCACCTTTTTTTCTGCTTTTGTTTATTGTTAAACATGTTAAAATTCGTTTTAAATGTGAGCAATTATCATTGTTACTTTAGTTAACTATTATATTTCGGGTTTTTAATTGAGTTTGTCTTTATGGCGGCTTTATTATTATCTTTTATAGCTATTTTTGAGTTACAATCTATCTATCTATACATATAATAAAAATGAAGTGTCTGTATGTAATGTCAAAATATTTTTTTTTACCGATTGGGTACGAAAGTATACACGCTACTGATAACAAAAATGCAATTTTTAAAATTTTTGTCGGTCTGTCTGTCTGTCTCTCTGTTTGTTCCGGGTAATCTCCAAAACGGCTGGACCAATTATGACCAAGATTTCACTGGCAGATAGCTGAATTTACAGCGGGTTGCTTAGACTATTCTAAATTAGACTAGCTATTAACCGTGGCCTCGTCCGCAATGCTATCTCCAAAACGGTTGGACCGATTTTCACGGAACTTTCACCAGCAGATAGCGGACATCATAAAAAGTAATTTAGTTTATTTTAATTTAAACTACCTACTAACCGTGGCTTCACCTGCAGTACTATCTTCAAAACGGTTAGACTGATCTTCACGAAACTTTTATTGACAGATATCTATTCTTATAAAAAGTAATTCAAGTAATTTTAGTTTATACTAGCTGTTAACCGTGGCTTCACCCGCAGTGCTATCTCCAAAACGGTTCTACCGATCTTCACGTTACTTTTACTGGCAGAAAGCTGAGTTTATAAAAGATAATTTAAGCAATTTTAGTTTATACTAGCTGTTAACCGTGGCTTCATCCGCAGTGCTATCTCCATAATGGTTAGACCGGTATTCACGAGACTTACACTGACAGATAGCTGACTTTACAAAAAGTAATTTAGGCAATTTTAGTTTATACTAGCTGTTAACCGTCGCTTCGTCCGCGGTGTTATCACCAAAACAGTTAGACCGATTTTCACGGGACTTTCACTGGTAGACAGCGAACCTTATAAAAAGTAATTGAGGTTATTCTATTTTAGACTAGCTATTACCCGCGACTTTGTCTGCATGAAATTTAGCAAGATTTCAGGTCATTCTTTATTTTTAATTAGAGAAATAATTGTCAGCTTCTTGTTTACAATTCAACATTATAATTATTAATAACTTTAATAATATAGAGATCTTCCTAATAAGATCTTAGATTATAAACGTATTACGTAAAAAAATCCATTATACAATTTGTTGCGGAACAGACAAGCGTTTATTTTTTCTATAGTCACAAAATCTTAATTATAATGGCAATGCATATTAAATGTAATGTAAATGTAAATCTTTATAATAATATTTTAAGTTATTGTTTCATTAGATCCTTATACAGTGTAAGTGAGCACTGAGGTAGTTATATTGTGGGTTAAGGTTCCAAATATGTTGCTGATGACAAACCTCATTTGGCACGCTGTTAGTATCTATATATCTAATGTACACGTTATATGTTACTGTAAGTGGCGTGCGTGTCGTACTTACAGTTGCTTTTAAAGAGCATTTCTATAATTGTACAGTCTCACAATTTTATAATTCTTTAATACGAATAAAAAAACGCGTGCGGAGCTGCGGGTGCAGCTAGTCCACAATATTCCGAGCCGGAGCGTCCACGGATCGATGGATAAACCCACTAATTGTGTTGTCAGTCTCGTCGATATATTAGACAAAGGTGTTGGTGTGTCTGGATATTTCTATTATAGCATGTGAAATGCAATCGTGAATTTGCATCCTTCTGTTTTTATTTGCAAGATCACCACCGATTTGAAGGTCAAACTCTGGAATTCATGGATTGCCAGGAAGCGCGATCATTCCCCTGCACGTAGCCTTTGTTTATTAGTACTTCTTTCTATTAAAATGGTTGTACACATCAATTATAATCGCGATCAGTTTAACGGTACAGAAAGTGATGCAGCACTATTGTATTTAAGTGGCCGCTTTTGTGATAAAGTAAATTAAACATTTTAAACGCGATATGTAAAATATGAATCATAATAGAATTAAATCATTATTAAATATATTAGTAATTTGCGGTATCCTATTTGACCCTATTGTTTACGTAATAGGTCCATACGTATGTAAGAGACCCAATGCAGTACCATTGGCCTCTCTCCGAAGGGAAGCATGGGCATAATTACCGCGCCAGCCTACGACATATTGGCGATTCCAAACATAGAGAAATCCACAGTTCTATGTTTTTCCATATACTGTTGTACTACTACAACATTTGTCAGGTTCGGGTATCCTCACGATGTTTTCCTTCACCGTCAACCGATGTTAATACTAATTGAACTTAGTAAAATTACCAGAATTCCGAAAAATTCGTTGGTACCTTCCGGGGTTCGAACCTTCGGACATCAGATTGATATTCTACCGTTCAAAGCGCTCGACCACCACGACACTTATGTGAATGAATACTTATCGATATAGTTATAAGAAAATGCAATTTTATTTCATAAATCTTTATGTAAAAAAAAATATGTCATAATATTTAGGTCTACTGTAGGTAGGTGGTAGAGCCACGCTAAAACTATTACTGGTTTCAGCATGAATGGGTCGGCTCGCCCGGGGTACTACCACCCGACCCACAGAAACACCGACGTCAAGTAACAGTGCTTGCATTGTTGCGTTTCCTTCGGTCAGTGAGAGCGTCGCAGGCCCACCTCCCTTCCGCCTTTCCCTTCCCTTCCCCCTTTCCCGCCCTACCGTACACAGGCTGGCAACGCACTTGCGACTCCCCTTTTTTTTTTTTTTTTTTTTTTTTAACGTGGGGAAATCCCTTATGGATACCCACCCTCCCGGGGGAGAGAGTGGGTTATGTCCGACTCGCACGGACTAAAACCCCACGGTGTACCGACAGACCGTTGTGTGGGGGCGGCAAGGGATCGTACATGCTACTCAACCTTGTAGAGCCGCCCCCACGGTACGCCCGGCGGAAGGTGACCGCCGGGCTCCTACCTATAGAGGGACAGACCGGGTACACACCGGCTGCCCCCCCTCGTCCGCCGGACCTGTGCAATGAGGAGATGGGCCCCCCGGCCCACCCCCTCAGGTCCGGCTACGGTGGCGGGAGGAGTTGGGCGAAGCGCCGCCTCCTCCCGCCTGTCCTCCTTTGGCGGAGAGGGCCACTTTGAGGATCTGCCTCGCGGGCCCTCTCCGCCTCCTCCTTCTGCGAGATGATGTCCTCGCAGAAGGAGGACATCGCTCGCCACGCCTGTTCGCTGCCGAGCATGGCCGAGACCACGCTCGGCAGCGATAAGTCCGGTCCTACCGCCGCCGCCAGAATGCGGCGCTGCTCCCCCCACGCAGCACACTCAGACAGAGTGTGCTGCGCGGTATCTTCGACAGCGCCGCACTCGTGACAGGCGGCGGTCGGCTCCCTGCGTGCGATCCGGTGCAGGTACCACCCGAAACAACCGTGTCCGGTGAGTACCTGCACCAGTCGAAACGTCAGGGAGCCCCACTCCCTTGACATCCACTCCCGTAGGACCGGGCGGACGGCGTCTATAGTGTACCGCCCGAACCGCTCGTCCGCCAGGTCCTGCTTCCATCTTTCGACGGCGTCCCCCCTGAGACGCCGTCTCTCCGCCTCTACCTCCCTGGGAGCTGGAGGCTCCCCCCTTCGTTTCCTCGCCGCCGTGAACTCGTACACGGCGGCGAGAACTCCTGCCTCCAGCTCCCAGGGCAGGGAGCCGGCTAGCACAAAGGCCGCCGCCGAAGACACCGTCCGGTACGCCCGGATCGCCCTCAGTGCCACCGTGCGCTGCGCGCTTCGTAGTGCGCGCACGTTGGCGGCACCGAGGGCGTCGGCCCAGACCGGTGCCCCGTAGGCGGCCATCGCCCGCACGACTCCCATGTAGAGTCGGCGGCACCCGGCGCCAGGCCCCCCTATGTTAGGGAGCAACCGGCCGAGTGCCGCCGCCGCCCCAGCAATTCGCGGTCCGAGCCCCGCAAAGTGGGGCTCGAACCGCCAGCGCCCGTCCAGGGTGAGGCCCAGATACCTCATCTGGGTCCCCACCCTGATCCGGGCGCCCTCCACCACAACGTGGGCCCCAGGTGGTGGCCCCCGCCGAGGCCCATGAAAGAGTAGGGCCTCGGTCTTCTCGAGGGCCACCCTGAGGCCCAGCCTCCTGATGCGCCTGACCACGAGGGTTGTGGCCATCGTGGCCAGGCGCTCCACCTCCCTCCACTCCCCCCCCCGGGCTACGACTAGGGTGTCATCCGCGTAACATATGAGGCGTGCCCCATATGGGAGCACGCCGCGGAGCACCCAGTCGTAGCCCATGTTCCACAGGAGCGGCCCCAAGGCCGACCCCTGTGGAACCCCCCGCCTTGTGGCCCGCCGGACCATACGCCCGTCGCCGTCTACGTAGGCGACCTCCCTACCCTCGAGGTATGCCTCCAACACCCGCCGCAGGTACGGGGGCACTCCGAAATATCGGAGCGCCTCCCGTATGACGCCATGCGGCAGGGTGTTGAAGGCGTTGGCGATGTCAAGGGACACCGCCAACACCCTTTCCCCCTGGGAGGTCGCCTCCGCAGACAGCGACTTAAGGAGGGACAGGGCGTCCAACGTGGAACGTCCTGTCCGGAAGCCATACTGCGCGTCCGCCAGATTCGGCCCTACGCCTTCTAGGTGCTGGACGACCCGGGAGGAGATAATCCTCTCCAGCACCTTCCCGGCGTCGTCCAGCAGGACGAGGGGCCGATACGCGGACGCGCAGTCCGCAGGGCGGCCTGCCTTTTCCATGAGGCAGAGCCGCCCTAGCTTCCAGGGCTTCGGGAACTGCCCGACCGAAAGACACCGGTCGAACAGCTCCCGAAGCCATCCCCCTAATTGGCCCAAGGCGAGGCCGAGCACCCGACCCGGGACCCCATCAGGGCCGGGCGCTCTACGCCGGCTGAGGAGGCGCTCGATTGCCCTCCCCATCTCCTCCTCCGTTATCGGAGGGGGGGGACCGTCGAGCACCTCCTCGACTACCTCACGAGGTGGAGGCATGGGAGGAGCCGGTAGCATCGGAGGGTCGGGGAATAGCTCTCCCACGACCCTCGCTACCACCTCCGGCCGGAGGGTCTCCGTCGCCGGGGGCGCCCAGGATCGCAACTTCTTGCGCACGATCCGGTACGGGCGCCCCCAAGGATCCCCCTCCAGCGTCTGGAGCAACTCCTCCCATGCTGCTTCTTTCGCCCGGCTGATGGCAGCCTGCAGGGTCTTCCTACACTCCCTGTAGCTGCCATACAGCCGGGCTTCCGCCTCCGGGTCCCGGTGCCGGCGTCGGCGGCTGCGCCCGAACAGCCGCCGGGCCGCGGAGCAGGCCGCTCGGAGATCGGCGATCTCCGGCGACCACCAGTACACCGCCCGTTTGTCTGGGCGGTGTACGCTCCGCGGCATCGACGCGTCGCAAACCTCCGTGAGGGCTGCACGGAGGCGGGCTGCGGACGCGTCGATATCAGCCCCTGTGGGGGGGGGGCATGGCCCAGGCCTGGACGATGGCCGCCTCTTCCGCTAATTCACGGTTGAGGCGGCTCATCGCCCAACAGGGGAACTTCGCGCCCCTCCGGGGGCGGGTGCCGATCCCAGCTTGGGAAGTGGAGACCTCGAACCTGATATATCGGTGGTCCGATAAGGTCTCCACCTCCTCCAGCACCCTCCACCCCCGGACACGGCGTGCGATGGACGGGGTGGTAAACGAGACGTCCACCACCGACGCCCCGTTCCATCGCACGCACGTGGGGACGCTCCCCTGGTTGAGGAGGGACAGCCCCAACTCGGCTGCCCACTCCTCAACGGCCATGCCCCTCAGGTCCGTGACTGCCGCTCCCCAGGTCCTCGACTTAGCATTCAAGTCCCCCATGAGGACCACGGGGAGCGGCGACAGCCGTCTGACAGCTCCCTGCAGGGAGCCGAGGTACGCCTCGAACTCCCGCAGGGGCTTGTTAGGGGAGAAGTACGCCCCCACAATGGCGTACTCTCCCCAGACGGCCGTCACGAACCCGGCCCCTCTTTCCCTTGCCGCCAGACTCCCCTGGTGTTACTAGTGTCTATGGACGGCGGTGATCACTTAACATCAAGTGACCCTCCTGTTCGTTTTCCTCATATGATTTAAAAAAAACTATAACTTTTTAATTTTATTTTTAAAATTCTAAATGTTGCGTTCTTTTTTAAAAGTAGATATATTAAAAAAAGAATTTAATTATTCTTGGGACTACCGCGATTTTGTAGTGCTTCTCAGGGGTTTGCGTAAACCAAATTTGGCCATTTTTATGCTATAATAAGTAAGAGAGTAGCATTGATCCTGGGTAGAGTCCATAACAGTGGCAAACATGCAATGATAAATATGTACGACAGTTTGCACATGATGCGCTGGATATGGGATATCGGAATTTGGGCTAACTAACACGCAGCGGAAGCTCTCAAAAGGAAAAAAAACCTGATTTTGAAATATTCTTCATTGGTGCTCCGCGCCTATTGGTCTTAGCGTAATGACATCTAGCCTATATGCTTCCTCGATAAATTAGCTATCTAACATTGAAAGAATTTTTCAAATAGGAGCAGAACCCTACATATGTCCATACAAACTTTCATCCCTCCTTTCAACTCCTTATAACCCCTTTTTCGCATTAAAAAGTATATATACCCTTTCTCAGGCTCTAGGCTATCTGTGTACCAAATTTTAAAAAAAATTAAAATCATTTAATTCGGTTCAGTAGTTTTGGCGTGAAAGCGCGATAGACAGGCAGACAGAGTTTTCGCATTTATAATATTAGTAAGGATTTAATTTATTTCTTTCTCAAAGTTAGTACCATGTAACAATGTAATATATTAGTATACGATTTATTCTTGTGGAGCCCTGAAGTCTGATAAATAAATACATTTAAAATCATTGTGTAAATATATTTCGAATAAAATAAATAAATTTACCACTTACCATTTAAATCGTATATCACAGAGGAGCTCTCTTGAAATAAAATAAATAAGACAATATTAAAAATAGAAAACATTATCTTCACTCGTTTTTTTTTTCAATTTTTAATTTTTGTTTAAGGCAAAGGTCTTGTCTTCCCAATTCGTGTTAAACAACTGTCGTTCTTGTTTCTCTAAGCAGTTCTACCTTCACTGCAACGCTATATAAATTTATTATACATACATATATGAATCTATACATATAATAAAAATGAAGTGTCTGTATGTAATATCAAAATAATTTTTTTTTTACTGATTGGGTACGAAAGTATACACGCTACTGATAACAAAAATGCAATTTTTAAAATATTTGTCGGGCTGTCTGCCTGTCTCTCTGTTTGTTCCGGGTAATCTCCAAAACGGCTGGACTGATTTTGACGGGAATTTCACTGGCAGATAGCTGAAATTACAGCGGGTTACTTAGGCTACTCTAAATTAGACTAGGTATTAACCGCGGCTTTGTCTGCAATGCTATCTCCAAAATGATTGGACCGATTTTCACGGAACTTTCACCAACAGATAGCGGACATCATATCAAATAATTTAGTTTATTTTAATTTAGACTAGCTATTAACCGTGGCTTCGTCCGCAGTACTATACAAGAGATAAATAGACAAGCGTTTATTTTTTGTATACTCACAAAATCTTAATTATAAGGGCAATGTATATTAAATGTAATTTAAATGTAATTCTTTATAATAATATTTTAAGTTATTGTTTCATTAGTTCCTTATACAGAGTAAGTGAGCACTGAGGTAGTTATATGGTGGGTTATGGTTCCAAATATGTTGCTGATGACAAACCTCATTTGGCACGCTTTTTGTATTTATATATCTATTGTACACGTTACATGTTACTTTTAGTGGCGTGCGCGTCGTACTTACAATTGTCTTTAAAGAGCATATCTGTAATTGTACATTGTCTCACAATTTTATAATTCTTTAATACGCTTTAAAAAAAAACGCGTGCGGAGCTGCGGGTACAGCTAGTATATTAATAATATTAGTGTGTGTCTGATTAATCATTAAAAGCGATCCGACTCCGCTTCGCTGTAAGATATACATTGAAATAACGTACTTTAAAAGACAATTTTCATCTACATTAAACGCTCAATGTATCTAATTTATTTTATTGGATAAGGTTTAATTAAATATATTGCTTAAAATTTGTCAAAAATCTACCTAACACTTTTCGAGTGATGCGCGCGCAACGGCGTACCTTTACCAGTTTATTTATATATGAGACTAGCTGTGCCCACGACCTCGTTCGCGTGGAACCTTATGTAAAAAACAGTGATTAATAAAGTCATCGGAATGTATTACTTGTCTACTTTTCTCTCGTACTTACGCCATGCGGTGTCGTCATTAAAATTGCAATAACTTTTGATAGTCTAGAGCGATTTAATGAATCAAAGACTAAGTTATTGTCGAAGATGTGTTTTATGATTTTATTGTGAACCCAGTACTTTAGCAATCATGCGTGTTCATACAAACGGACAGACAGACATACATCTCTAAAATTGATTGAAATGTATTTTATTACTTATTTATAGACACCTGGAACATTTTTTTTACTAAAATCGAAAAAGTACAGACACGATACGTTTACAATCTTATTATATGTATAGATATAGAAGAAGATAATATTTAAAACATTAGAATGTTAACTACGAGGTATCCTTAGGAGATAGACATACAACTTCATAGTCTATTTTGTAGGCACTCTTATAGTGAAACATTTTTTTTTCATTGCTTGAAATGTTTTCGTCCATGTATCGCATGTCGCATTACAGCCAGCGCGCGGCCGCGGAGTAGGGGTTATGTGAAAGGCGGTCGACAAACCAGCCAACGCCAATATGTCGGCGTTCTTGGCTTAATTCAAAATGTTTCAACGATCTAAATAAATATCGTGATCAGTTCTTAACATGCGTCTATCATCTGAATGATTGTATTTATTCTGTACTCCGTACTCTAATATGCCAATGAAATTAAAATGTCTGAATAGATATCTTGTCTTCTAAATTCAAAGTGATTAAATATTGTGCTCAGTTTTTAACATGCGTCTACCATCTGTATGATTGTATTTATTATGTACTAGCTGACCCCTACCCACTTCGTTGGGCGGTAATAGGCATTATCAAGCTACAACCTTTTTCTAGAATTCAATCATATATCTCTCATCGTTAAGGCAGCGTTCGTAAGAAACGTTTTCTTTCGACCATTTTTTCTCGGACTCCCCAGATATTACCCTCTACAACCTCACAAACTTTACCTCTTTATAATATAAGTATAGATTAATAGCTTCTGCTCACGACTTCGTACGCGTGGAATAGTTATTTTTGGCTAACACGCCACTTTACCAAGCGACTTTTACCGACTAAAAAACTCCACGATGAACTCTACGCCGCACTATTAAGGGTGTCACGGGGTGCATGAGCAGGCTCCGCAACACCCCCCGGCGGCAGGCGTATATCTCACACCACACCCGACTGAGAGAGTCCGGTTCCGGGACTGTCTCCCAGCCTGCTGAACTCATGCAATGGAAGGTCGGGGCCCCAACCCTTCCCTCCTGGGTTCAGCCGGTAACGGATAGGAAGACCCCTTCGCCGCCGCTCCAACATTGTTTTTTTTTTTAAGAGGTTTATTCCTCATCACCTCACCCTCCCTGAAGACCCCTCCGTGCCTAAACTAACCCTAATCCTAACGCTGCCTAATCTAGTCTTAACCCTACCCCTACCTAACCTAATCCTAGCCCTATCTCTACCTTTTTTTTTTCCATGGTGCCTCCTTACAAACCCCCCCGACGAACTGTAGGAGTCGCACGGCACAATGCGCCTCCACTACGTGGGCCTGCTATAGTGCAGGGCGACGGACGTGCCCGCGCCACTGCCCTATCTCTACCTTTTTTTTTTTTTTTTTTTTTTTTTTTTTTTTTTTTTTAACGTGGGGAAATCCCTTATGGATACCCACCCTCCCGGGGGAGAGAGTGGGTTATGTCCGACTCGCACGGACTAAAACCCCACGGTGTACCGACAGACCGTTGTGTGGGGGCGGCAAGGGATCGTTCCAGCTAATCACCTTGTAGAGCCGCCCCCACGGTCCGCCCGGCGGAAGGTGACCGCCGGGCTCCTACCTATAGAGGGACAGACCGGGTACACACCGGCTGCCCCCCCTCGTCCGCCGGACCTGTGCAATGAGGAGATGGGCGCCCTATCTCTACCTAACCTGTCCCTAATCCTACCTAATCTATTAGTCCTAAGCCTACCTAATCTATTAGTCCTAAGCCTCACTTACTTAAAGTAAGTAACTAAGGTAGGTACCTTACTATGCCCTACTCCTACTTAGCCCACTTGGAGATTTTCTAGGGAGGCATCTAGTGGAACCTACCCCCACCTCTCCTCCTTCCACGTCCAGCCCCTAGGCGACGGACTGCTGGAGCCGCTATGTCTCTTTCATGGGCTCTTTCCGCTGCCTCTTTCCGCGACAGGACATTCTCGCAGAATGAGACGAGTGCGCTCCATGCAGTATCTTCACTGACCATGGCTTTCACTACAGCCGGTAGAGATAGATTCTCGCCTATCGAAGTCACGAGTTCTCCTCGTTCTTCCAACCATGCAGGACATTCCGCCAAGGTATGTTGGGCCGTATTCATCTCCTCCTCACAGTGATGATATCTCGGTGTCGGTTCCTTGCGAGCAATCTTATGAAAATATTTGCCGAAGCATCCAAGGCCAGTCAGGATCTGGACAAGTCTAAAGGTGAGGGAACCATGTTTCCTTTGCAAGCATTCATAGAAGATCCGGTTAACTGCTTCTATTGCTCTATGGCCAGCGTTTGGAAAAGCTAGTTTAACGGAATTTAAGGGGGGAATTATATTCAATTCTTTTTTTAGAATTTACTTTTAGAAAACTTCTTTGAGCATTAACCGTAGTATACTATACTAACTACAATCCAAAAGTAATAAGATGAATGCTGGTGAGGCGGATGCCCCGCTATCTAATTTGTGCATCATAAGTAGTGTCGATACGGGGACGACTTTGTCTTTTGACATGCATGCACTTTATCGCCAAACTGTTTTATACACCCGACCCGCTTGACTTTTTTGAAAAAGTTTATCATTAACGCAGTACTTTAGCAGTGATTTGTGTTCAAATAGGCAGGCATTTTTTTAAATGCTTGAAATGTATTGAAAATGTATTGAAATATATTACTTATTCCTGCAACATTTTTTTTATAAATATCTAAAAAGTGTAAACACGTTAGATTTACGTTCTTATTATAGTTAACCGCAAGATATTTTAGTAATTTTCCATTGTTGATCAATATTATTTCTATTGATTGAAATTGTTATTCTATGCTATTGATTAAATAGCTGTAATTATAATCAATCAATATAATCGGTTGCCAAAACAAAAAATAAATTACAAAGGCTCTGAGCGATAACATAAGAAAGAGTTAAATAGTATTATTAAATTAGACACTCGATTATGCAATTACATTTTTTATCCAACTGTGGTAAATTCAACGTTGATTTACTATTTCTACACATTTGATATTTTAACCTACTTCATTACCCTTGTATATTATGAAAGGAACGCATCTAAGTTTGTCTGCCTGTTTGTGAGTAATATAAATACTAGTCCGAAGTGTACCTATTCTTCATAAAATAAAACTCCATCACCTTTTTTTACTTATTATCTATATTCAGCATCAAGACAATGACATCCCATGAAAAAACAAAAGCCTTGCACTATTATATAAACCCTTGCATTATTAAATAACAATTACGCCCAATTACTGGGATACGGTCTGATCATAAAGGACTAATTGTTAAAATAAACTGTAAAAAACCTAGCACTGAGTATAAGAAAACAGCTAGACTAACATCCCAAACTAGATTAGATCGTTTAAATCACAATATTCTTCAAAGATTATCATCTAATAATTTTAGCAATCAAGATCCAAATGAGGATTATGACAGCTTGTTCAATATCATAAGGACGGAATTTAATAAACACTGCCCAAGAAAAGTTGTTAATGTAAAAAAATAAAAATAATTTTAGTGAATGGGCTACCATAGGAATTAAAAAAAGTAGAGATCGACTATACGATTTGTATTATAGGAGATCATTAACTAGCGATGAATCCTTTCATTTTTATGTCAGAAATTATTCTAAAATTTTTAAACGTGTTTGTGTAGCTGCCAAAGCAAAATTTTTAGGAAATAAAGTACTTGAGTCTAGTAATAAGACCAAGACTGTCTGGCATATTATAAATAAAGAATTAAGGAAAAATAAAATAAATGATAATACGCATAATCTAGATGTTGATGGAGTACTAATTTCAAACAGTTCAGAGGTAGTGACTGTTTTCCAAGATTATTTCACAAATATACCTCTACAGGTAACAAAAAATATTAATTCATAAGCCCATGGTGCCGTATCATTTTTAAAAAGTCTGAGGGCACCTGTAAAGTCAAAATTTAATTTTACATCTATTAGTGCAGGTGAAATAATAAGGACTTTTAAACTTTTAAATTTGAAACATACTGAAGACATATGGGGAATGTCGGTAATGGTAGTGCAGTCCTTAATTATCAATATTTCACCATATTTAGCTAACATATTTAATAAGTGTATAGCGCAAGGAACCTTCCCCAATCTAATGAAAATAAGTAAAGTAGTTCCTTTATTTAAATCAGGCTGTAGAAATAGTCTTGGAAATTATAGACCAATTTCTGTACTTCCGCCGTTAAGCAAAATTTTTGAGAAGATTATGCTTAAGCAATTAGTAGGATATTTTAAAGCGCAAGAGATTCTGGATGATCGACAGTTTGGCTTCACAAAATCAAAATCGACTACTGACGCTGGTGCAACGCTTTTAAGTAATATATTACGGGCTTGGGAAGGATCGCAGGATGCAATTGGTGTGTTTTGTGATCTATCTAAGGCCTTTGACTGCGTTGACCATAGTACCCTCATTCTGAAATTAAAACATTACGGTGTTTGTGGAGTCTCTCTCGATCTTCTTGTCTCCTATTTAAAAGATCGCTGTCATAAAGTTAGTATAGACGGGGCAACGTCTGCGGGATCCTTGACTCAAATTGGCGTTCCACAGGGTTCCATTTTAGGGCCGTTTTTGTTTCTCGTATATATAAATGATCTGCCGCTAGTGGTTGATAACTGTGCAGATGTAGTTCTTTTCGCAGATGACACTTCGCTTATATTTCAGGTAAAAAGAATAGATTCCGAGTATACGTATCTAAGCAGTATTTTAAATAAAATTTCCGATTGGTTTGCATTAAATAATTTATTGCTAAACGCAGCCAAAACAAAGTGCATAAGATTTACCTTACCTAATGTTCCACCAACTGATAGTAAAATCGAGATCCAAGGGAATCTAGTTGGCTTAGTTGACAATACTGTGTTCCTGGGTATCACACTTGATTCTAAATTACAATGGGGTCCTCATATAAAAAAATTGGCTGGAAGATTAAGTTCTGCTGCGTTCGCCATTCGAAAAAATCGCCAGCTAACAAATATTGCCACTGCTAGGTTGGTCTACTTCGCTTACTTCCATAGCTTAATATCTTATGGCATTTTGTTGTGGGGGGCCGCAGCTGAGGTAGACACCATATTCCTACTACAAAAACGGGCAGTTCGAGCAATCTATGATTTGGGACCTCGTGAATCATTAAAGACTAAGTTTCAGGAATTCGGTATTTTAACTCTGCCCTCTCAATATATTCTTGAGAATTTGATGTACGTCCGGAAAAACTTAGATAATCTAGATTTAGTAAAATACCGACATAATGTAAATACCAGAAACCATAACAAACTGGTCACTCCATGTTTCAGGCTTACTAAGACCAGTAACAGTTTTTTAGGTAATAGTGTTAGATTTTATAACAAAGTCCCAAAACACATTACCAATTTGCCGGATAGTAGGTTCAAGTGTTATGTCAAGCGGGTCTTAATACATAAAGGTTATTACAGGGTGGATCAGTATGTGAACGATAGCGACGTCTGGAAGTGACGCCTCTCTCTGTGCAACCACTAAAAACGAATGTAGCTTTATGTGTCTATTGGTGTGTTAATAAAAAAAATATATGTTAGTTAATATGAAAAGATAAACCAGATCGAGTTTCTTGCCGGTTCTTCTCGATGACTGGGTTGTTTTCCGAACCGGTGGTAGTTTTGACGTTCATAAGTGCCTTCTCAGGGCCTAAATTGAATAAAGAGTATTTTGATTTGATTTGATTTGATTTAATTCTTCATTAGGATGGATTCCCTTACATACATTTTTATTAATGTGATACCGGTAAAACTAAATACCGATATCATATTCAGAACAACAATTAAACTAATCTTTTAGAAGAATTGTTATTGTGGAATAATTTAAAGTATCAGGGTTTTTTTTTCGAAATATTAAATGGTCGTCTGTTTTTTATAATAATTATGCCAGTTTGCTCGGTGAAACTATGCCCCAACAAAACGGCATGTCTAAGTAATCCATCTGGTACTACTAATGCTTCTACGACTATTGTAATGGATTGTACTTGTATTCAAACCACTGTTCTACCTATAAGTTCTTTTATTGAATTACTAAAGCCTTTTAACGTTGGAAGATCATTTCTACTATAAACAGTGTTTAAGTTTGCAAAGTCACTATTCAAATCAAAGTACTTTGACTACCAATGTCCACATAACATGGCATTGCTTTGCCATTAACTTAACCCAAAAGGACTTACTTATCACTGAACCCACCTGTTACCTTAACTTCAGATACTGCTTTATTGATATCACTATATTTACCACCATTATTAGTGTTTCTAGAAAGCCATTTACAATTAGCGCTAGCTGATGGTCAAGCCTCTTACAAATGCTACACGTCAATAAGGGCTTGTTGAAGAAGGAATAACCTACCTCACTACAATTAAAACATTTTATATTATTATTCAGACTCGAATTATCATTATTGCTCTCAGGGTGCTTTCTCGTAAATAGTTGACGAAATACTCTACTTCGTACATCTTCTAATTTAATAAACATAAAATAAGTACGTGATGCTCCTAATTGCGAGCAGCCCGAGCTCCTAATCTCATACCCTTGTCTTCTAATCTGCAAGTAAGGCAATACACAGCCCGCTTACCGCTAATATCACATAGGTTGAGCAAATTAACTTTGTGATAAAAATAAGTTTCTTATATTATAATATATAATATTCGTATAACCTTACGATCTAACATGTCATGTAATAGTTGTGCAGAATTCTGAACGGTGGGAAACGTGTTTGTCAGTTTATCCTTCCACTCTAACCAAATATTATTTAAGGACCATACCTTGGTACCATACCTTCGCTATTCCAGTCAATTTAGGCAATGCATAGTGTAGCAGTTGTGTCTCAGACCATTTATATAAAGACACACATTCTTCTACTTTCATGATTCATAAATCAATAGTTTGTTATTTATTAGCAGGATCAAATTCGGGTACTGCATTTTGTTGACATACTAAAGTGGTTGTGAGCCTGGGACGTTAACGATAGTAGTGATTTAATTAATTCCATAACATCATTAATACTAAAACTTTTATCATCAACAACTTTGCTACTAGGAATTTCATTATTAGTTACATCAGTGTTAGCATTTTATTTTAATACTCACGCTGCTTACACATGATGAAGGACTTACAGTTTCCTAGAGTCTTTTATTCGTCTTATAGTGATGGGTCACATGTGTCTCCTCACTACTGCTTCGCGGCTGTCGTCGTTGCACTCTTCGTGGGTATGCCAATCGAGGACGTGAACGCGACTGTGATAATCGAGTTCTTCTTTGGTTCACACATCGCGGCGTAAGGACTGCACTGCTCGAGGGACTCAAGCTGGTAAGCACCGGCCGCGATCGCTGCCTACTGGAACAGCTTCTCCGATGACATCTACGCAAATTCTTTAGACGGCTGTACAGCGATGGTGTAGCTCTATCACACGCCCGTGAAGCCTCTAGATCAGGAGGCTTACGTGACCCCTCTTCACTACACGGTCTCGGCATATTATACAAGTCTGTAATCATATTTTCATCAACATTTTAATCACTCAGTATTTATACGTTAGGTACTTACTTAGACAAAGCTAAGCTAAATGGAATAGGCAAAGACTCAAAACGTCTAAACGTCAAAGTATAAAGCAATGGGGTCATCGGCTGATCAACGTCAACGTTGACGCTTGACGTTCGCCTTCAAAACATCTAAATTAATTTATAATTTTCAAAAAAAATGGTTTTTGGCAATAAATAGCGAAAATATTCGAATATTTTATAATAAATTCACTTATATACCGATATAGTGTAGACTGGATATAATAAGGACTAGTCGGGAGTGCATAAATTTTCATATTAAGCAAGGATCGTTACTGCCATAAGCTTATACTGCTAAGAAGTAATAGTGGAATGGAAGTTTCATTTTATCTTATTTTAGTTCTAGCTCTTAACTTTTATTCCGTATGCAGTAAATAAATATATAATTATTTAAATATATATCCTACTAGTATTATGATTTATTGTATTTAGGGTCTTATGCCTTAATCCCAAGGAGGGTTGATGTCAGGCAGGCGGCCGATCCTAAAAATTAAGTCAAATCGTACTTCACAACATGTCAAGTATGAAAAGTGGATTAGGGTATTCTCAGGGTAGGATTCAAAGTAAAAAAGGAATTTGGGATGTAAGGTTAAGATTTACGAGATGGAATGTGGGAACAATGACTGGAAAGGGAAGAGAATTAGCGGATGTCTTGCAAAGAAGACGCATAAATGTGGCTTGTTTACAAGAGACGAAATCAAAAGGGACGAAAGTGAGAGAGATTGGTATAGGATATAAATTCTACTACTGTGGGAGTAACGGTAAGAGAAATGGAGTAGGAATTGTATTAGACAATGAGCTTAAGAAATGTGTGACGGATGTAAAAAGAGTAAATAATAGATTAATATTGGTGAAATTATTGATAGAACAGATGACGGTAAATATAATGTATATAAATAAGTATGTATGCGCCACAACGTGGGTGTAATGAGGCTGTAAAAGAAAAGTTTTGAAAAGATTTTGATGAGGTGATGATTGATATTTCACAGAATGAGGATGTCTATATCGGAGGTAATTTTAATGGGCATGTGGGAAGAGAGATTGGAGGTTATGAGAGAGTGCATGGAGGCTCAGGTTTTGGGAATAAAAACAAAGAAGGTGAAAATCTCATTCAAGCCGCAGTTGCTTCCGAACTTGTCATAGCTAATATTTTTTTCCAAAAAAGAGACCAGCATCCAATCACATACAATAATGTTAATCACACTACCCAAATTGATTATTTGCTCATACGAAGAAATAATATTAAAATAATGCAAGATTGCAAGGTTCTGCGTGGAAAGATATTAGCTACTCAACATCGCCTATTAGTGTTAGATTTAAAAATAAAATTAAAACTGGCCGGAACTCCCCCACCCACAATTAAATGGTATCTAATAGAGAAAGATGAACACGCGAAAGAATTTAGAACAAAAGTTTTTAATAAAATGATAGAAATGGAAAACATGGAAGCGAAAACTGTTAAGGAATGTTAGAATGAAATGGCAACATGTGTAAGAAACGTAGCAAGGAATGATTTTGGTGAAACGAAAGGAAGAGGAAAGATAGATAAGGATACTTGGTGGTGGAACGAAGAGGTACAAAAAGCTTTGAAAGAAAAGAAAACGGCTTTCAATGAATGGAAATTTATTGAAAACCAAGATAGTACGATTAAAGAAAATAAGGGAATAATGTATGTAGAATGTAGAAGAAATGCAAAAAGAGCAGTTGCTATTGCTAGAGCTGAAGTACAAGATAATTTGTACCAATCACTAGAGAGCTCACAAACGCAAAAATATTTTTATCGATTAGCAAAAGTAAGACAAAATAATACAAGAGTTATTACACACGTTAAATGTATAAAAGACGATGGAGGAACAGTTTTGATGAATGATGAGGACATAAAGAGTCGTAGGAAGAAATATTTTTTTTTAAGACTGATGAATGAAGAAAATGACAGGACCGGAGAGTTACAGACCGTACCGTCAAATTTAGGCGTTGTACAAGAAATAAGTGAGGATGAAGTAAGAAAAGCTGTGAATGGTATGAAAAACGGAAAAGCCGTTGGGCCAGATGGCATACCGGTTGAAGTATGGAAACTTTTAAAAGTAGACGGATGGGTGTAGCTGACTTTATTTTTTAATAAGATGTTACTAGAGGAAGCGATCCCAAGTGAATGGTTCAATAGCGTAATAGTGCCTATCTTTAAGAATAAGGGTGATGTGCAGGACTGCAACAATTATCGAGGAATAAAGCTGATGAAAGCATAGTATGAAGGTTTGGGAAAGAGTGATAGCGAGACGAATAAGAGATGAGACTGAAGTGACTCAGAATCAATTTGGGTTTATGCCTGGTCGTGTGACAACAGATGCCATTTTTGCACTTCGGCAACTGTGGGAAAAATACATACATACACACATAAGAATTTGCATATGGTGTTTGTTGATCTAGAGAAGGCATATGATCGAGTACCCCAAGATGTTCTGTCGTGGGCTATGAAAAAGAAAAAGAGTGCCTGAGAAGTACCTACAACTTTTTCGTTGTATGTACAGTCAAGCCAAAACACACGTTAGATCTGAAGCTGGAGTTACCGATGATTTCGATGTTGCTCTAGGTTAGCACCAGGGTTCAGCTTTAAGACCTTATTTATTCCTTCTTGTTATGGATGCGTTAACATCAGACATACAGGAGGAGACACGCTGGTGTATACTGTTTGCTGATGATATTGTTCTTGTCGGTGAAGATGCTACCGAGGTCCAGAGTAAAATGGCGAGAAAAGCTGGAGAATGTTGGTTTTAAAATCAGTAGACTAAAAACTGAACATTTGTGTTGCGACTTCGGTGGTCCATCCAGTTTTTCTCCTATAGCTTTAAATGGTATATCCTTACCAACCTGCACTGATTTCCGGTATCTCGGTTCTCTGATTCAAAACGATGATTGTATAGACAAGAACGTGAGGAATAGGATAAATGCAGAGTGGATGAAACAACGAAAGGTGTCTGGTGTAGCTGGTGACCCACGAATGCCCTTGAAATTCAAGGGGAAGGTATATAAAACTATTATAAGACCAGTCAGGTTGTACGCATCTGAGTGCTGGGCGACGAGAGTGAGGGATGAGAGAAAACTACATGTGGCAAAGATGCGAATGTTAAGGTGGATGTGTGGTGTAACTAGACTGGATAAGATTAGGAATGAATATATCAGAGAAAGTTTGAAAATAACACCAGAGAAGTTAAGGAGTAATAGGTTAGCATGGCATGGGCATGTCATGAGAAGAGTTGAAGACCATGTAACTAGAAAAGCTTTAAATTATAGGTCTTTACCTATGAAATTGCCGTTCTGCAGTACTGGCCATTTCAAATCAAAATAATTTTTGTTTGGCTAAGAATTCTAATATCTAATTAATTTTATTTTAAAAACATGGAATTCTTTTTCCAAAAGTAGTCATTTGTTTATTGATTAGTGTTACATTTTCATCGCATTTCAATCTTTTTTGTCATCATGGATACGTTAAAAATTCGAGTAATTATGGAATATGAGTACCGTCGTGGCAGCAACGCGGCACAAGCGGCACGCAACATCAACGACGTTTACGGAGCTAACACTACAAACCAACGCACCACCGGTTATTGGTTTGCTCGCTTCCGTTCTGGGAATTTCGACCTGAAAAATGAACCTCGCGGTCGTCCGAAGACTTTGGTTGACAATGACGAATGAAAGGCGATTGTGGAAGCTGATGATACATAATCTACGGCTGAATTAGCAGCAGCTTTCGACGTTAGCGTCAAAACAATATTGGTCCATTTGCGTCAAATTGGCAAAATAAAAAAGCTTGACAAATGGGTGCCCCACGAACTCAATGATCGCCAGCGCGAAGTACGCGTCGAGACGTGCCTTGCACTGCTCAACAGACACACAAATGAAGGAATTTTGAACCACGTTGTTACCTGCGATGAAAAATAGATTCTGTTTGATAACCGCAAGCGCTCAGCAAGTTGGTTGGATCCTGGTTCAGCAGCTAAACAATGCCCTAAACGAAAACTTACCCCTAAAAAAGTGATGGTCCCTGTTTGGTGGTCTAGCGCCGGTGTGATTCATCACAGCATCTTACCAAACGGGGTGAGCATTACTGCAGATGTATACTGTGAAGAATTGAACACAATGATGAAGAAGCTGGCACATCTCCAACCAGCATTGGTCAATCGCTCGTCTCCGCTGCTCCTGCACGACAACGCGCGATCTCATACTGCACAGCAGACGGTCTCCAAGTTGCTAGAACTGGGGTTGGAAGTTCTCCGTCATCCGCCCTACTCACCAGACCTTGCGCCTACAGACTACTACTTTTTCCAGAATTTGGATAACTCCTTGGCGGGAAAAAAATTCAATACCCGAGACCCAGTACAAAATGCTTTTGAAGAATTTGTTGCCTTCCGTCCAGCTGATTTCTTTAAGAAGGGCATAAATAAACTGCCACTGCGTTGGCAAAGATGCATTGATTGCATGGGTGATTACTTCGATTAATACAAATAAAAAATACATGAAAAAAAATTGTTTAATTTTTTTCATACAAAACGGCAATTTCATGGGTAAAGTATAATAAACATATTATACATGACATATTATGAAGAAAGTACCATCGTAGAAAACAGCACTCATCAGTTGGATCAACAAGACAATCTTCCTTTATAAAAGGTTTCCTTGTCTGACGGCGACTCACCGTCCATTGACTGCGAGATTCCAGCCCAGTTAATACAACCCTATTTGCATGAAAATAATCTGCGTGACACAATCGACGCTGTACGCAACGTGAGCCACCTTGGCAGCAAAACAATAGCCACAACAATATCACAAAAATCCCCTGCCTAACTATAAACACCGATATTTCCACTATGGTGAGACATGGACACGCTATTGACGTTGCTATACTATACAAAATACAAAAAATATATATACAAAAAATACTATGTAAAATCAAAACAACAAAATTTGTTTGCTCCTGAAAGTAGTCTATGACTTAGATCGCCGTGGTTACAATGATGCGGTTCAACCTGATGTAGCAATTATATTTAGTACAGTTGATGATGAATTTTGAACAAAAATGAATTCATTTACAAAAGTTAACGGTAGTATTAAAACATGTTTGTGCTGGATTTATCATTTGATTATATTGTGTATCCATTACTTTTCCAAACGATGATACTGGGCATATCACTATTCCTCATAATGTACAGACTACATTTAATTCAATATCATTCAGAAATACCACCCACCCACCTATGGTGTCGTGTAAAATTAAATGAAAATCGTGTCGTAAGTTGCGATAAAATTCTTTATTTTCGTAAAGTTATATTTACTTAGAATTTGAGAGCCTTACCACCTTATGTAAACGCCTGTTTTTTATTTCAAATTTATAATTAATTTCAATTTTCATTTCGACATAGACTTCTTTAATATTTATATAATTAAAAAAAAGTGGCAAATAACTGAGTAGCCATGATGAACGTCTTTGATTATAGATTATTGACAAAAGAACCCCAATAAAGTTCAAACTTTAAAAAAATCAATGAACTATGGTCGAATATAGACCACTGGGCGCCCACTACTTAATATAAATGCGGCTTCTCTACATATAGTGGAGCTGTACGTGCTGTTTTATTGTTAATTCTAGATGTCACGCGTTGAAGACACCGGGTCAGCTTGTATCAGAGGTGGTCAAGGCATCGCTCTTATGATCGAGGCACTATAATCAGTCACTCTTTGTTTTTTTATCACGTACCAAAACATCATTATAAATGTCGACGAAAAAGAAAATTATGAAAATCTCTTTAACAACTTATATATATTATATGTTAAAAAAAGTGTTATACTTAAAGAATATAAACAATATTTGAGGTTCTAATTTCAAATATTATAAAAATGGAAATATGTTTAATAGATTTAAAAAAAAACTATTTGTGCTCCGGTTTATAAGTACGCTATTTCCTCAGAAAATACACAACAGTTTTTATAATTCTTTTACTGGATTTAATTTACATAATTATGAGTACACTTTATTACACATAATATTAAGGTACAAACTTTATATACTCATATAAATAAATATAAGACTTTGTTTATTGGTGATTTGTAAAGAAATTGATTTGTTTTTTTTTTTACATTTGCGGTTAATGCAGACCTAGTTCCAGTTCCCGTGTAATCTGCAAATGAACTTGACCGTTTACAATCTATTTGTAATCTATTAAAACACGGTAATGATTTTTAGAAGTTAATATCTAATCATCGAGCATAATAGAGATTCGGTTCTATATTTTCATATTATTATATGCATATTAGATTTTTTTTTTTTTTTTTTGTAGCTCGGCAAAGTGACTGTACTGTGCCTGATGGTAAGCACAGTACAATCCAAAAACAATGGCGACCACCGAAAGACATACTATCCATCGCCGGTCGCCGCTGTCATGCCGGCCTGAAAGCGACCCAATCAGGGACAGCCCCCCCCCCGTTGCTGGATATACACCGGCTGATCCCGGAACGCGACACGCCCAAACGTGCCACTATGGCGGGTGTTCCACCTGGTGTACGGTGGTCGCGATCCAGTCGGGTACACACACCCTACCATTATTAATATTAGGACCATAGACAAAGATATGGCTCTGTTCTTTTGTGTACCATAGACTAAGTTTGAACTTTCCCGAAATTAAAATATAAGAAGGTTGCAGTTCGAGTTTTGATTTATTACTATTTATTTTAAATTTTTTTTGTGATCAGGATAAATATACATTTAGACTGATTTTTGGAATTTATTCATTTCTATACATTTCTATGCTGAAATTATATGTAAATTATGCTTTTTTTGTAAACTGGTTTCATTTTAAAATATACTGTTTTCAGATACTACTCGTTATTAGAGATTAATACTTATTACTAAACAAAAAAAAAAGTTATCGCCTGAAAAACAGAGGTGGTAAATGTTCATAGCCGCTTTCCCATGACCTTTGTATTAGCAAGTAGCAAGTACTATATTCATCGTAAGAGTTGTTTTATGCATTTGCATCTCCACTTGCATGTTGACGTATAGATTAAGAAGCTTATCTTATTATTCATTGTTTTGCATTATCAGCGTTATCGTAAATAATGTATAAAAGGCAACTGATACAATATCTGTTCCATATCATCGACTGATATCAGTTTAAAATACTTGTGGTGATACTTCATACTGTAAGTTCTATAACGGTTCCAGCAATGGATGACTCTCCTGAAGTTCTTCGAGAATTGCTTGAAAAAATTGCTAAACAAAACGATTTCTCTAGATATGATATAGTAATAAAACCGACATCGAGTGGTGGCGCTAACTACACCTCACAGCTCTATTTGGCGAAAATTTTAAACGATAGCAACCAACTCGATCTCTTCGCTAAGGTGATCACCTTGGGCGAAAATCTCCGCTCTCGAGGTTACGACAACTTTTTTGAGACAGAGCCTCTTGTTTACACAGAATTGTCAGACATATACCAAAAATTGGAAGAAAAGCACAGCGTATCCGAAGAAAACAGGTTTCAGTTTCCCAAATTTTACGATCACAGTCCTACTCGTGGACAAGAAGCAGTAGTACTCGAGGATTTATCAGCACAAGGCTATAGTGTTTATGACAGGCTTAAACCAATGGACCTGCGTAACGCATCCAAGGCTATAGAGGAGATGGCTAAGCTTCACGCCTTGTCATTTGCATTCGAACAGGAGTATCCGGAAGAATTTGAGAAATTACTGAAAAAATTGAAATATCCAGCAATGGATCAAGATAACATACAAGAACTTTTTGTCAATGCTATAGAACAGGCATCTAAGTCGGTGACAAATGAAAAAAATAAACAACGGTTCCAAGAGTTTGTTAAAAACAAAATATATTTCGTTGATTTTACAGAATACACTAAACCGCTGCGATGCAATGTTCTGATGCATGGTGATTTCAGGATGAGTAACCTGATGTATAGGGTGGATAATGTAAGTTAAGAGTTATATCTTTCTCAAACTTTTTATAATCTTTTCATTGAAGCAGTCATAGGTACTTAATAGAAGCTAACTGTAGTCTACAGTTAGTTACACGCAATGTAAAACCAGAAAGAAATCCTGAGTTTAAGCATTAACTGATTACTTTGTTTTTAACCGTTTTCATAAATTATTTTACTTAATAAAAGCGAGTGTGAATAAAATAGAATATCTATAAAAACCAAATATAATTTTAACAAACATTTTAAAGCATAAAAATGTTAATATTCCTATCACTTATGTTTTCAGATGGGAAATTATCAGTTAAAAATTTTGGATTACCAGACGGTACGTGCAGGAAGTCCAGTGGTAGATTTGCTATATTTCATAATGACGGCAACTGACGAGGAATTCCGTGCTAAGCACTACCTATCACTTCTCGACTATTACTACTCCCAACTTAGCTTGGCGATGCAGAGACTGGGGCTCAAATCAGACGAAATATACTCCCGAGAAGATTTGGCCTTTGAAATAAATACGGTAATAGATTTATATATACTAGTGGGCGCCCAGTGGTCGACATTCGACCATAGTTCATTGAATTTTTAAAGTTTAAACTTTCTTAGGGATCTTTTATCAAAGGGTCTAACCTCTATAATCAAAGGCTTTCATCATGCCTACTCAGTTATTTGCCACTTTTTTTTATAATATAAACATTTAAAAAAATCAATGTCTAAATGAAAATTGAAATTAATTATAAATTTGAAACAAAAAACAGGCGGTTACATAAGGTGGTAAGGCTCTCAAATACTAAGTAAACATAACTTTACGAAAATAAAGAAATTTATCGCAACTCATGACACAATTTTCAATTAATTTTACACGACACCATGGGTGCGTGATATTGAATTAAATATAGTCTGTAAATTATGAGGAATAGCGATATGCCCAGTATCACCATTTGGAAAAGTAATGGATACACAATAGAATCAAATGATGAATCCAAAACAAAAATGTTTTTAATACTACCATTAACTTTTGTAAATGAATTCTTTTTTGTCCATAATTCATCATTAACTGTACTAAATATAATTGCTACATCAAGCTGAACTGCATCATTGTAACCGCGGAGATGTAAGCCGCGGATTGCTTTCATGACCAAACAAAATTTTTATTTTGATTTTACAAAGTGTTTTTTCGCTAATTTTTTTACTGAATCATCATTGGAAGTGAACTCACAATAATGAAATACTAAACATTAAAATATTGACATTGACTTTGGAAATATTGCTTTATTCTTATGGCAACATGAAGCAAAGTGACATGAAGTGAAAGCAGTCCTGTCACCTAAAAATTTTGACATTCAATAAAACCAATGAGAATAATAATTATTTCAGTGGTTCCATAAATTTACTAAAGATAATTATTTATCAATTAATATTAATGTACATTATGAATTTACATATTATATTATTCGAAAATTAACCTACAATTTAAACAATTTATTTCAAAGGGCATATTCTAAGGCATGCAACGTTTGTCATGTTAAAAATATTTATAAGGTAATTGGAACGTAAGAAGGATGAAGGATGTTCGAAACGTCTTTTTCATTTACATGTGTGTATATGTTGTGTAAAATTCAAGCCGTAGTGTGAGCAATGTATAGTTTAATTAATTTAATATGCTTGTAATGCATTTTATATAAAAAATAGCTTTGTGCACTTCTCTGCCATATAAACTTTAACTATGCTAAATTTCAAGTTCATCCGTTCGCGCAATTCGCTTAAAAAGGGGTACAAAGTTTTGGCTTCACGTATTAATATGTGTATTAATAAGATATGTTATAATATCATTGTTGAATCTAGAATGAAAAAGGGTAATTGGAACGTAAGAGTGAAAAAAATATATACAGTCAAGCATAGCAACCTCCTTCGCAACCTTTTTTGAAGTCCGTTATTGACGGATATCAAAATGTCTTTTTTATTTACATGTGTGTATATGTTGTGAAATATTGAAGCAGTAGCGTGAGTAATGCATATTTTAATTAATTTAATGTATTTGTAATGCATTTTATATAAAATAAATAGCTTTCTGCACTTCTCCTCCATATGAACTTTAACTATGCCAAATTTCAAGTTCATTCGTTCGCGCGATTCGCTTAAAAAGGGGTACAAAGTTTTGGCTTGACGTAATTAATATATAAGATTAAATTTAACAAATTGTTCTGCGATAAAGCATATTTCTATTTAGAGACAGATTAGATGAAAAATCAGGACCTAAAGAAGAATAAAATACTAATATATTATTTTAAACATTGTTTTCTTTTTTTATATATCCTAGGAGGCAAACGAACAAGCGGATCACCTGATGTTAAGTGATCATAGACTCCGTCCATAGACACTAGCAACACCAGGGGAGTCGCAAATGCGTTGCCAGCCTGTGTTTGAAGGGAAGAGGGTAAGGGGTAGGAGGAGTGGGGAGGGGAGGTGGGTCTTCGGTGCACTCACTGACCGAACGAAACGCAACAATGCAAGCACTGTTACTTCACGTCGGTGTTTCTGTGGGTCGGGTGATAATACTCCGTGCGAGCCGACTCATTTATGCTGAAACCAGTAATAGCTTCAACGTGGCTTTACCACCTACAAAAACCAAGGTAAAGCAACTTAGAGCGAATGCGAGATAATCTAATTATTATATATTTCCGCCCTAATACATTGCGCATTCAGGTCAAGGTGGCTATCATCGAATATCAATGTCAGCTTACTTCAAAGAGAATTGAAATTATGTATATTTATAATGTTATATTTTGCTACAGAAACTACCCTATCTGCTCACGCAACTCGTACTTCTATTGCCCGTGCTGCTGTCGGAAGAGGAAGACTCTCCAATAATCGATAAAGGCGAAGATTTTTCTGCATTAAAAATTAACAATGTCGGGAAATATTACCCCGAAAGAGTTAATGGAATCATCAACGATTATATCAAATGGAACATTTTCTAAATATTATATATAAAAAATGTTCTTACAGGGCAACTGCAAATTGTAAATTTGTGATAAGTCGTGGTTTAATTCTAAGATTACCACAATACACCAATTATAAATGTGGTTATCTATACATATAATAAAAATGAAGTTTCTGTATGTAATATCGAAAATTTTTGACTGACTGGTTATGAAAGTACACACGCTTCTTTTGATAACAAAAATGCAATTTTTAAAATTTTTGTCGGTCTGTCTGCCTGTCTGTCTGTTTATTCCGGCTCATCGACTAATTAAACGCGGCCTCGTCTGCAGTGTTATCTCTAAAACGGTTGAACCGATTTCAACGGGACTTTCACTGGCAGATAGCTAACCTTATATAAAGTAATTTAGGCAATTTTAATTTATACTAGCTGTTAACCGTGGCGTGGCCCGCAGTGCTATGTCCGTTTGACCAATTTTCACGGGACTTTCACTGGCAGATAGCTGACCGTATAAAAAGTTATTCTATTTTAGATTAGCTGTTACCCGCGATTTCGTCAGTATGAAATTTAGCAAAAATATGTTTTTCACTCTAAACATGTGCGTAAGACGTGCGTTGTACTGAACTCCAAGAATAAATATAATTGAAATTCATATATCTGTATGTATCTATGTTGTCTGAATTAAATTGTTTTTTTGGTCATATTAGTGGCCATTTTAATTATACTTACCGAGCTTTTATCTACATAACTCAGTAACCATAGTAACATATAACAATATTGTATCGAGTTCAATGAGAACTATTTAAATTGTCAAATATTCAAAACTGCTTAGACAGATATAAAAGTTTATATCTTGATTTATATTTATGAAAGATTTCAAGACGTCAGCTCATTCATTGTTTACAATTCAACAGTATAATTATTAAGAGTAATTTTAAAGATAGAAGAATTTCTAATACGATTTTAGACCATAAATCATTGTAAATGCGTGCAGGCTTCCTCACGTTCAGTTGTCATTGCAGATTATCGGAATTATAGTCCGCGTCAAACGTTTTAACCGCTCTGAAGTAGATGCGCAGAACACAAAATAGGTATCAGAGGGACGTAGTGAGGTAAAAGGGGAGCAAGCTCGCCCGCGCGCGTACCTCGCCCCCTATTCCACCCACGTTGACACATGTGTCCTGTCATTACTAGTTGCAGTACTGTCGCATTCAGAAGTTATATTATGTTTTTTTTATGTTATAAATAGTTTTATTGTTATTAATTACATGTTATAGCTATTTTCGTTGTTTTTTTTTCTTGTATATTTGTCATTATTAGAAGACCCATCCACTTCGAAAAATGATGTTTCTATGAAAGGCGTTGTTTATTTTATTTTTAATACAAAGTATTTATTTATTATGAATGTATTTTATTCACAATAACGGTATTGTAACATGCATAATATCTGCACAATATATGCTACTAGATATATTTGACAGATTGAAATAAATATAAGCGATCACCCAAAAGTCATAAACCAGGCGACTAAATGTTATTTGGATTTAATGATAACTGACATACATGATGTGGCGAACTGTTGATATTTTAGCTTTATCATCATTCAGCTCGTCCATTTCTAGTTTTTACTGATATTTAACTACCCCAGATTTAATTTTTATTTTTGTTCGTTTTTATATCTAATTCTTTGCAACTATTCTATATGTATATATATATCTTGTATGTATGTGTATGTATGCTCAATTCATATAAACAGGTTTTCGTAAATCAGCTGTCAAACCTTTTACAAGACGACACAATCGGAATCAAGCTTTCATTTCACATACAGAATCTTCCGAAAGTAGTAGTTATATATTATATTATACTGTTATTTTTTTATTATTTAATGTAATAGGCAAATCAGGTATTCAAGGTAATACTTGAATCATAATTCATTAAAATCTGTTATGCTGTACGTATAATATCGAGACAAGTTAAAGATTAATAAACATAAATGTTAAATTCCTATAATAATATTCTGATTTTGTTTTGTATTAACCTATTGACTGTACTATGCGCAAGATTGAACTTAAAGCTATATTCAGAGCGGTCATCAACGATGACTCGGACTGTACTATTCTATCTGAATTTTATATTCGTAAAGGAAATAAGTCAATCATAGCTGTATTGAGAAAATACTTGTAATAAACGATAACTTTTAGGCCAAATCACGACAGTATTATTATAAACAATAGAATTTTGATTCAACAGTACTTTAGTTATCAAGAATCATTTTTTTTCTAATTACTAGCTGTGCTCGCGACCCTGTCCGCTTGGAACGTAATGTAAAAAAACATGTTACCAAAAAAATAATCTGAATATATTAAGTCCATTTACTTATCTACTTTTCTCTTGTATTTAAATCGCGTCGTTATTACAATTACAGTAACTTTTGAGTGAACCGATTTTGATGAAACCAAGAGTAAATGTTACTCGAGGATATGCTTTATGATTTTCTTGGTAAGGTTTGTCGTGAACACAGTACTTTAACAGTGGTGTGTGTTCCTACAAACAGACAGACATTTCGAAAAATGATTGAAATGTATTTTTAATACTTATTCCAAGACACCTGCAACAATTTTTTTCACAAAAATCTAAGAAGTACAAACACGTTAGATTTACATTTTTATTATATGACAGGCCGGTTCTTTTAATTTCTGATAGTTCGTGATTTAATTTTAAAAGCCACCAAAATACACTAATGTCTATTAAAAATATAAAAATAACATTGTATTTTTAGATTTTCTTTATATTAAAAAAATAATAGATGTAGTTTGCGTATTGTTTATTTGTCACTGTAGCTTATAGAAATTAATACTGAAATGGAACTTTAGTATCATATATGTGTTGAGAAGAAAGACTGTAATAATCAACGATAACTTTTGGGACGAATGACGACAGTATAAGAATATTAGAATTGATACAACAGTACATGTCGCAAATATATTATTTTTTTATCCTAATTCAAACTTTCTTTTGATTAATACTTATTTATAGCGTATAAGAGATGTCTGTGTTCCGTAGTTCTAAACGTTTAGAAATCGTTAATGTATATTGCCTATTACAAAAATTGATTTATTTATTTACATAGTGTTACAGCTATACCCATACTATGTAAATCAATTTTTTAAACATAAAACAAAATATATATTAACCTAATACTAAACAATAAACAATGCGATAGTTCTAGTCTGTCACAAAAACTCTTAATACAACACACAATTCTTTCCACTCACAGGATAATATGTTGATTCGTGGGAACTGTACCAAGACTCCATTAAAAGGTCGAAGCATCTGAATAAGGCGTGAATTTAGATGTGCTTCAGTACGACATGCCGGTATCCTAAATAAGTCATACCGAGATGTGGTATAGCTATATAATTATTCGGCAGATAAAGTCGTCATAATCTAGACACAAGTTTTATGCAACCAGAGTTACCTCTTACGATCATAGAACGTCTGGATATACTTTCAAAATTACGCCTGCAAGCAAGCGAATTGAAACTTAACGTACGCAGCAAAAATTTTATTGGGTAGTAATCGTGTTTTTGATGTGAAACTTCTTGAGGTGCGTTGAGCGGTATTTTTGACAGGGGATAAATTTATAATTTCGCCTCATGACATGGTACGTAAGCATGATCGGCCGTGTTACGCTTGCGCAGCTTGCAGCAAACTAGCGACGCGACTAGGCCTGTGTACATGTAATATTGATATTTTGTAGCTCAACATATATTTGATTTATTTGCTTATTTATTAGTCTACTTATAGTAGTGTAGTGACTTAAAGTATTTCAAAGTGTATTTCGTGTTATGTTTATGTTCTTCACTGTTATTAGTCTGTGTAGTTTGGTCATTTAATTTCGCTATTGCACAGAGAATTGTATGAAAACTTGTATAAATACTTCCCATACTTATACGTAAACACTTAAAAAATGTATATAAAGCTTACGTTGGTGTTACTAAAAGAACCGCATCCAAGTCCTGGAAGTAGATGTGAATGGCAGGCGATATCACTCCAATTACAGCTAGTAAAGATAACGCTACAACCCTGGACCTGAGGCTCCGACAGGCGAGGTAAACAATCGAGCCGACGATATAACACTGCAAGTCCGTGGCCAAGTACCTAAAGATAAGGTGACTTATTAATATTAGAAGTTGGAGACACGAGCTAACCAAAGACATATGAATGGAATTAACGGATGGAAGCTGATTCTCTTCCACGCAAGAACTACTGAACGGATTCTGATAATGGCACGTGAGAGTTATCTCGGCATGCGCTTCTTAAACACTTACGGTGTAATTACAAAAAAGTTAAATACTTGGTTTAAAAAGGTTTCGAATTAAATGCACCGCGCTCGCCCGAGGCAAGTTCGCGTTATCCTTTGTCGAAAGTGTAACCTAACCTAACCAAAGCGAGACAAAAGAGCAAGATGGCGAACATTCAGCGAGCGCGGTACATTTAATTTGAAACCTTTTTAAAACAAGTATTCAATACGTATTTAACTTTTTTGTAATAACACCGTTATAGTTACAAGAAAATAATGTACAGTATCGTCATTTATATAGAGACACAAGGGCATACCAAGTCACGGGTGACGTCTATTACATGTACTGCACATGTACATTACATTTACCTGACATACAATCAATCAACTAATATGGTAGATATTAGACTATCTCTCAATCTAGATAATATATTTCAAGTTTTGTACAAAAATATTCTTAGTCGTTATCATCTTCTTACCCTTTTCCCACTTAAGTAGGTATGGCACAACATGTTTCCTTTTCCTCTCTCCCCTATAAAATGTCATCTCCGTATATACGCCTTTTACACACATATCATTTTACAAAAATCCATCCACACCTTTTTCGGTCTTCTTGTTCCTATATTTGTCCACCACCCCACATAAACTTTTCTAGTTACATGGTTTTTATCTCTCCTCATGGCATGCCCGTACCATGCTAACCTATTACTCCCTAACTTTTTTGTCACTGCTGCTATTATCAAAGTTCCTCTGATATACTCGTTATTAATCTTGCCTATTCTAGTTTCTCCACACATCCACCTTAACATTCGTATCTCTGTCACAAGTAGTCTTCTTTCATCCATCTATTTCGTAGCCCAGTAGTAAACCGCTAACCCTCAAGCCTGACCCACAAATGCGCAAGGGCTGCCCAGGGGTTTTTAGTCGGTAGGAGTCTGACATAACCCTCCCGCTGTCCTTCGGCAGCGGGAGGTGTATCCAATATAAGATTTTCCCCTGGCTAAAAAGAAAGCCCAATTTTCTTAAGGATACTCTTAATGTTTCAACACATTAATAGCCTTAATTCATCAGCTCAGATCAGCTGAGCTTCGCCATTGGAGGTAACAATTAAATAAAAATTCAAAGCCAAATCACTAACCACGATTGCTGGTAGCAGGTTGTTCCCGTAATATAATTATTGATGTTTACCAATTTACCAATTTTATCGGTGAGGTCAATAAAGACACCGTTTATCTCATACAATGGTATTTATTTCATAACATTAACTGAAACACTATTAATACAAATGTGTACACGGACGTATTCTACGATCGGTTGGAGGGGACTGCGGCCAGCAGCGTCGGGCGTGTGCCTCGCAATTTGTCTACGCAGACAAATTGCTATGCACGCGCTATACTGTGTCGCTACAGATGTATAGTAAATGATGCCACCAATTCCGCCGACAGTCATTTACTTCTCGCATCACAAATACCTGCAAATCAAGTCTATATACATATAAATAGGCAATGGGAAAACGGTTAAGAATATCTGTCTCTTCTGATTCTCAAGCGGTTTCCTTCTTTTTTTTTTGTTGTTTAACTTTAATATTATATAAATCGGAAAGTTTTTTTTCTCTATGGACGAGTAATCGTAGGTATAATTCCTTTGTACGTGTGACTTAATTTCTTCTAAATTCCTGGACAGATTTTGATGAGTCTTTTACTAAGAAACAACTATAACTACGAGTCATACTGACTGTTGGTATGGCGTCGCGTCGCCACGCTTTATGACTTGGAATATTTATTATTGTGTTTAATGAATATAAATGTTTACTAAATAAACTGTCATCTTTTTTTTTGGAAAAAAAAAAATATTTTATTTTTGATTATGAAATACTTCCTGCCGTAAACTGTCCTTTTATGCATATAAAAAAATTGGAAGAACTTTTTTTTCCCTATGGTTGAAGTGCGACCATTGCACGAACATGGGACACATATATAAATGTGCGCACACCCGTTAATATGTACAATTACATCTACTAACATTATAAGCAAGAAATTTTGGGATGAATTTATGTTGGTGTCTCTCTTATGCAAAAACTACTAATAGATTTTGATGAAACTGTACAATAATATAGTTTATACATCAGAATACAACATAGACTGTAATCAATGAAGATAATTTTAAATTAGTAAATAATTAAAGACATGTATCAAAAAAGTTAAAAAAAATGCTATCTGAGAGATGTGCGTATTGCCGGACAGTTCGTTATAGTTACACGAATATGATGTATGGTGTTATCTATTCAAATAAATAGAATTGCAGTGTCTGCTTGTAATGTCAAAATAGCCGCATTTTACTAAATGGGAATCAAAGCGTTTACGGCACTTAAACAAAAAATAATTTTTGAAGTGAAAACTTGTTCAGGCGTTGTTGGGCAGTATTTTTTGGCAGGAGATAAATTTATATTATCGCGTTATGACATGCTAGTAAGTGTAAGCGACCCTATTGCGCTTGCGCGGCTTGCGGCAGACTAGCCACGCGTAGTTTAGCAGCTTGTGTACAGTTAATTGATATTCTGTATTGAGATCGTGCAGCCCATAATATGTTTGATGAATTAATAAACTATATAGAAAATTATACAATTATTATTCGAAGTGCCAATATATGTGAAAGAGAAAATAATGATAATGATAACAATTTACAAATTATGTCATTTATATATTTTTGAAGTTAAACTTCGAATGCGACGTCCAACAAGGTTGCGTTGAACGTTTAACGCTACCATGAAGGGGGTATGAAAGCACTGTTGCGTTAAACATTCAACGCTCCAGGGGAGGGGGAATAGAAAGAGACAGAGCGAGAAAAGTAATCAAACATTTCGTATCTTATTTTAGTTATCATAATCCTGGATGGCATCTTATAAATAAATTTAATAGCTGCGCTCCAAATAATGAGATGTGTTTCTGGTCTGTACCTCATTGGTCGAGTACGGAGCATGCAGGCGCTATAAAGAACTTCCTATTTATTTTATCGCATATCCTGGTGGGGCCTATTTACACGGTCCCATCAGCCCCTTCACCTGGGTAAAGGGCTGCAGAATATTCATAAGGAAAAACCCTACTTCATCAATTGTCATAACACGATCACATTTCGACTTAAGAAAAATTACCAAATAGTTTTCTTCATCATATTGTTTTGTAAAATACTACTGCAAGCTATTTTACTTTCTTTGAGAACTTTGGACCGCTTTACATCTACCTTGCGCCTTTGTGTTATTCACTTGCCTTTTCTCGAGTTAATTACATGTTATTTTTATTAGACTATAGACTGAAAATATTAACTAAAATATTTGCAAAAGACAATAAACCGTAAAACGACTCGTTATCTTCAAGAGTTTAGAACCAAAGACTAGACAAAGAACAATCCACGAGGTAATGCGACCATGTACAACTCACGTGATTTTTCCACAAACATATTATCAATTGGCTATTTTTGCAAAACATGCGCAGCAATGGAATAAGAATGTCTCACTGCTCTAGAAATAGTTTTCCAAAGGGTAACATATTTTTTTTCTAGTCGAAACCAATTACGTACCTTCATTTCCATCCGTCCGTAGATCATACAAGCTCCCAAGAATGTTCAACATCAATAGAACACCACACACTGCCGCAAAAATCATATCTGCATTAGTGACATCCATTGAAGAGTTTTGTTTATATTTTTTTGCAAATATAGCCATCTTTGACTCTCGCATGCAACCGATAGTCACGCCACAGAGACTCGTTAAAGCATCTCTCAAGGGTCGACTTTAGATCCAGTTTGTCGCTGTAGAACTGTTTGCAAGTTTTTGTGAGACACGTACCGCGTTGTAAGATGGAGTGATTAAAGTGCATCATTTTATCTTCTGAATACTCCTGTAATTTTAAAATGTACTTCCTTCATTTGAATTATTTTAAGTTTCACATTTATTTCTCCGTATAATATACATAAACATATTTATTCCAACAATGTAACATATTTTCATTACGCAACAAAGATTTCCTAAGAAAAGCATACCTTTTTCATAATTTTCAGGTGTTGATAAATGTACAACATTTTTAGTGATGAACACACTAGGTGATAATATAATAATTCACTGGTGGCTTTGTTTACAGAATATGTGCTCTAATATATTTACTGTACAATTCTAAAGATGAATATAAGACTTATGGAAGACATACCCATGTTTAACTTTGTCTGAGAAACCACAGTTTTTTATCAGCGAATCTCCCAGAAAGTAGTAGTTTTAGATACTGAATAAAATATCTAATTAATCATGTCACGATTTACTTATTGTGACTTTTACAAAAAAATACAGCCCCTTAGAAGCAGGTTTGAGGACAGTGGCAGCAAATCAAAAAAACAAGCTTAGCCCTCGTTTTAACAAACACATATGCTTTCTGGTATAGTTCACTTTACTTAATGCAAATTTTTTTTCGAGGTCAAAACAATGATGGAAGACACAATTAAAAGTCTTCCGCTGGTCGTACGATTGGGAAGAAGTCGGTGTAAACTTTGAGTTCATACTTCATTGCAACCAGTATGCGACTGGATGTGAAATACCGTAAAAATCTAGCTCGCTTTGTAGTCCGCAGTTTGCATACAAAACGTACTTCTGATCTATGATGATATGTTCAAATACGAATGGCTGATATTTACTGGATACGTAGAATTTAGCCACCAAGCTGATGTCCAGTACTGCAATGTAACTCGAGAAATAATAATTCATTCACAAAAGATTACGTGATCTAATAATTACCAAATAAAATATCACTGATGTCGCTAATTTAAGCTCACATTGGCATCTGTACGAATCTTGAGACTGTTTAAAATCTTACGTAAAAAACTTACGTGAATCATATCCAGTAAGGGACTCGGTTCATCTGTTATCACCTCTAATTTTAACATGCAGAATAACCCTTCAGGATCGCTCGTGCAGAGTTTAATATCATCTATATCATAAATAGGTGACCAAGACGAAGAAGTGCTCACCAATATAAGTATAAAAATATATATCAGGAGGGCCACTATTGACCTGCGATACCGCGCTATTGACTATATCGGGGGTGTTACTAATAACTTCAAACGCTATTAGTTGAAGTTATCGGCTGTTTATTATTTACCTCGGTGTGAGACGCCGTTGCTTGCAATTTCGGCTGTTTATGTATCTTGATGTTTTAAAATGCGACCGACGACTAGATACTGGGCATTTTAAGTTCAGACACCACCCTCCCTCCCGTTGGTAAGGGTGGCCGATTACGCGAAACTCGAACGATATTTCAGAGAAAATCCCTCGTCAATCAGATTAGACAGGATCCCGAAGTGTTGGTGTCTAAAGCCGACGCGGATCTGGCTATCGATTCCCTAGTCGACTATCTCCAGACCGCCGTCAAGGAAACCTAGAAAGAGGTACAAGCAGTGAACGATCGCCGCTTTATAATCTCGGACGACGTGAGAGCGTTGATCATGGAAAAAAAACGCCGCGACTCGTGCTGACAACACTTATCCGTCTGTAGAGAATCGCGATCGATTACGGTTACTACGTAAGAAGGTTAGAGCTGGTATTTCAGAGATCCGGGCTGACATGTGGAATAGCTATCTGGAGGACATCCGGCCGTACCACGTGGTGTACTGGAAACTCACGCGAAAATAAAAGGCAGACGTGGGACATCACGATCCTCATTCGTATCCGACGAATCCTAAACCAAAACGCACAATAACAGTCTTTTCCGACGTCGCAAAGGCTTTCGATAAGGTCTGGCACGAAGGGCTCATCCATAAATTATCCCATTTTCATATTCCCGCTAGGTTAATTAATATAATACGCGATTATCTCACCGATAGGACTTTAGAAAATGGAAAGTGAATTGTCCTCACTTCACCCGATACGCTTAGGTGTGCCACAAGGGTCCATTCTCGCACCCTCACTTTTTAATCTGTTCATCAGTGACCTACCTACAAGAACATTTCTCAGATTCAGGTTTCCTCACGATGTTTTCCTTTACAATCAGCCGATAGTAGTAATAAATTAAATTAGGAAAAAAATCGTTCGTACATGCCAGGGTCTGAAACTGTAAGATGTTATCGACAGTCGAGCCGGCAAATCACTCGAAAGATGGGTAAAAAAGGCACAAAAGAAAAATGGAAGTTTTTTATGATGAAAAAACGTTGGGCCCTTGAATCATATTATAAAGAGTTAATATTGTATTTTAGTTAGTGATCCATGTCTGATCTTTAGAAGGTCTTTGAATCGGCACCACTTACGCAATACATTGACACTATCGTCCATTATTATACAACATAAACCTTAAACCTACAAAATTAAGATTATTTGAATTTAGTAAAAGACCAACGTAGTCTAAATACTAGAAACAATATCAAACTGGTCACTCCATGTTTCACTAAGACTCACTAAAATCAGTAACAGTTGTTTAGGTAATAGTGATAGATTTTATAACAAAGTCCCAAAGTACCGATTTGCCAGATAGTAAGTTCAAGTACCAGGTCAATAGATAAAGGCTATTACAGGGTGGATCAATATGTGAACGATGGTGACGTCTGTAAATTACACCTATCCCTGTGCATGCACTAAAAACGAATGATACTGTATATGTCCATAAAAATATGTTGTGCTATGTTATGTGTAATGAAAAGATAAATCAAATCGAGTTTCTTGCCGGTTCATCTCGAGGACTGGGTTGTTTTCCGAACCGGTGGTAGTTTTGACATTTACAATCGATTACTCAAGGGCCAAATTGATTATAGAATTTTTGATTTTGATTTCTAAATTTCTGGAGTAGGTTTTGTTAACGTGTTGTTCCTGTTATGACTAATTATTTTAAGTTAAATATACGCATAACTACATAACGTATATAGTTGATTAAATCGAGCTGTTACCTAATAGTTATCATAAAAATTATATATTGTTTTATAAATAGACTAACGAAACTGTTTAGACAGCCATCCTTAACAATTTTTCTTTATAAAACACTTGTTCGTGGCATCTTAGAATATTGCAGTATCGTATGGAACCCCTGCTATCAAGTCCACATTGATAGAATTGAGCGAGTCCAAAAGCAATTCCTATATCATCTTGCATTCTTTGATAATCTGTGTCGCAGTCTAGACTCATACAATAAACGATTATTACATTACAAAATAGAGCCACTGCAAATTCGTAGAAAGATGGCTGATGTTGTTTTTCTGTACAAATTAATTCACGGATATGTAGATGCTCCAGAGATATTAAGAAGACTGTCCTTCTGTAATACTCGTCCATCTAGTCGTTTGCTTAACCGAAAAACATTTGCCTTACCACTATCGAGAACCAATTTAGGTCAGCATTATCCTATTTATAGTATGTGTTCGTCGTATAACAACATTCAAAAAGATATAGATTTATTTCTCTGTTGTCTTTGGCCTCATTTAAAACCAAATTAAAGCAACATTATCGTAATTACTCTTGAAATTATTTCATTCTTATAACTGTTATTTTTGCTTTTATTTTATGTGTAATAGATAGTATCAGTATTGTTTATTTTTTTAGTTGGGTATTTTATTATTTAAGGTACATTTTAATTTTTAGTTATTTTTCTTTTATATTTCTTCAATACGCACCGTTTGAATAGGTAGTGTAAGCTGTATTTACGTCCAAAAGTGTTTAATTTTAAATATATTTATAAAAATTATAATAACAAATTGTAAGATTAATTAAACACAGTTTCGTAGACTTAATATATACAAACGAATAACAATATCGAGTTTTTTGAGTCTTCTCGATGACTACCAAAGTTTATTAAAATAGAAAAAATTGTAAACTCACCATTTAATCTATATATAATACTATCAGCTTTTTGAATGAATGTAAGTGTTGAAAGAATAATCAAGTTTTTAAACATTATTATTTTCATATACAGTTGTCGCGTTCGAGAATGTAACAATACTGAAATTAAGTATTAATTATTCTTATAAAACTCATTAATAAACTTGTAAAATAGAACCAAGTAATCATTTACATTACATAGTATAAAACAAAGTCCCCTACCGCGTCTGTCTGTCTGTCTGTTCGCGATAAACACAAAAACTACCGAACGGATTATCATGCAGTTTTCACCGGTGGATAGAGTGATCGATGATGATTTTAGTATATAATTTGTCAAGGATTTTTTCATAATCAGGGCGGGACAACGTCTGCCGGGCCCGCTAGTTTATTATAATTGGAAATATTTAGAAGTTTATGAAATAAATAAATTAATAATATTAAATAAATAAAAACTCTTGTAAGAATAAATATTCATAAATAAATGCAAGCACATTTCACGTTAACAATTTTCAAGGCTTTTTCTTGTTACACAGAGAAATGTGCAAGATAAGTAAGTAATCAATTAATAATTCAAATTACTTTGTTTTTTTCTTACTTTCAATGTATTTTTAGCATTTTTAAATGTGCTTGTTCCCTTTATTATACTTAATTTAGTCTAGCTGTTAACCGTGGCTTCGCCCGCACTGCTATCTCCAAAACGGTTCGACCGATTTCCACGGGACTTTCACTGAGAGATTGCTGACCGTATAAAAAGTAATTTAAGTTATTCTATTTTAGATTAGCTGTTACCCGCGACTTCGTCCGCATGAATTTTAGCAAAAATATGCTGTTCACTGTAAACATGTGCGTAAGACGTGCGTTGTGCTGGAAGACTAATATAATTGAAATTCATATATCTGTATGTATTCTGAATTATATTGTCTTTTGGCAGCGATTTTATTATATTTAAATTATCAAATATTAAAAACGGCTTAGATAGATATAAAGTTTTATATTTATGCAAGATCTCAAGACGTCAGCTCATTAATTGTTTACAATTTAACATTATAATTATTAACAGTAATTTTAAAGATAAAAGGGGTCTTTCTAATAAGACCATAAACGTATTACTTATTGATAATATGGGCATATTGTATCATTATGTATATTTAAGTCATTTTTTCATTAGTTCCTTATACAGTGTAAGTGAGCACTGAGGTAGTTACGTGGTGGGTTAAGGTTCCAAATATGTTGCTGATAATAAACCTCTTTTGCCACACTGTTAGTATTTATATATCTAATGTATACGTTACATTTTACTGTAAAGGGCGTGCGTGTCGTACTGACAATTGTTTTAAAGAGCATTTCTATAATTGTAGATGGCCTCACAATTTTTTATTTCTTTAATACAAATTTTAAAAACGCGTGCGGACCTGCGGATACAACTAGTTATTAATAAAATACGCATAATTATGAATTAACAATGAATATCATTTATACTCTATATAAAGAAAATAACAGAGGAGTAGGCTTGTGCGCGCGTCTCTCAAAGTCTAATGTATAGATTATATTATTTTTTAATTATTAGTATCTATACTAACAGCTATAAATATCATTGATTCTGGCCGTATAATCTAGAGATTATTTTTCTTATAAACAATTACAGCACCAAAACACAAATCGTGATAGAAAACTGCACTGACATAACATTTTAGTTTTTCAAATAAAATAAAAATCTTGATTCCTACAAGCATTACTTCGAAAAGATCTGTAATTTTATAAACAGATGTTCTTGTTAATTGAATTAATTATATCAGTTAACATACGAATATTATCGAATTCTAAATAATAAACCCATTTACCTTCCCGCGTGATTATTTTAATAACTCGAATAATTATCTCTTGACAATTATTTCCTTGGTCTCTTAAAGTTCTAGGTTTTCCACTTGTTATTAATATCAGCGGTAACCTTGAGTCACATCGTTAAAATTGACTCTGCTGTTTCGAAGATAAATTCAGATACAAACATTAAATTGTTACCATGATTAACGAATTAGCGAATCTTTAAACTGTATTGTAGTGTGACGTTTACTGAATAAGAAAATGTGTAGTGTACCTCCTAATTATTTAAAAGAACTTATAAGCCCAGTATGATATATATCGCTCTATTTTAATGAGGTCCCAATAGAAAGAAACAAAGAGAGAAAGAAAGGAAGGAAGGAAGAAAGAAAGGAATGAGGGAAGAAAGGAAGGAAGAGGGTGAGAGAGAGAAAGAAATAATTGGTATAATTTTCCTCTTCATCATTGGTAGCGCCTCCGCCCTGGCCCTTGCGCAGGTTCTTCCTCTTGAAACATTCGGGGCGACCGCCGCCGAAAGGAGTCTTCAGCGAGAAGTCAATGTGCTTGCTAAACTCAAGTCGTGTAATGAATATTGAACATACACTGCGTCAATATTCACCACTTACTTACGGACACTGCAATCGATAGCTAACACAATAAACAGATCCTACAATCACAGAGTCAACCTACGTGTATTAAAGCTAGCAATCTCGTGGTATGGCCCGCGTTAACTCCGCAGTGTTTGTATGGTTTATTTTTAAGTAAGTGTGGTCATTAAAACACCAAGACAAAATTCAACAGATATTTCCAGATCCATCGTGGCTGGTAAGGTGAACAATGCCCGTAATTCAAGTGACACACCGAGAGTCTACAAGGTGTGTTCTCCTGAAAGCTACTCCATCGAGCACCCGATGAGAGTGCGCAACCGGTACTACCCTATATTTCATATCCTGAACTCTTACAGATTATTCTGAAAATCTATGCTTGTGAATTTTAAAAAGCTTTGAAAATACTTATAACGTTTATAATGGAAAACGTGTAGCACATACCTCGCTACTGATGCTTAACTCTGAAAACCCAATAGAAGATGAACTCAGTCCAGATGAACTTTATTTCACCATACAACTGCCCTTACTGGTTACAACGGGAATTGATTAATTTTTAAAAACATTCATGCATATAGCTTACATATCGTTCAACACATAACAATCCTGCAGTTAAATTGACGGATTTATTCATATTTTTATATACCTTAAATATATTTTGCGGCAAAAATAATCAGCATTAATATTGTCATAGTCACTTAAGCAATTCAGCAGGCGCAGTTGTATTGTAAAAAATAAGTAACTCATCCTCATAAGAGGTGAACTCTAATGAGTTTGACAAATTATTCATTAGAAGTAAGGGTATTCTATACTATACCTGTTAAGTTTAAACCTCGCATAGATTTTTTCAAAATTTGTAGGTCCTTCTTTTAATGCACTTCATTTTTAGGTTGAGCTATAAATATATATCCATACCGATGCCATATTTTTCTTTACTGTTATTTGTTACTATTTTTTATTTCTAGGTGTTATTAGAAGCCCCATCCACTTCAAAAATGATGTTTCATGGAAGACGTTGCCTCATTATAAATAAATGTTTAATACGAATTACTTGTTTATTTCGAATGTATTTCGTTTACAATTATATAATCATAATACTTATCCAGTATATGCTACAAGATATACCCTATAGATAGAAACATATACTGTATAAGACGTATCATTTAATTAAAGTACGCGATTAATTAAAACTCAGCAAATAGGCAATGATAAAATCTTATCTGAAGCTAATTATTATTGACAGATATCTAATGTGGAAAGTTATTAGTGTTTAAGCTTTGTCTATTACTTTATTGTTCAGCTAGTTGTTAATTTCTAGTTTTACTATTTTGTTACTCTAGTAATGATGTAATGTTTATTGTCTGTTCATTTTTATGTCTGATTTCTTGCGGTGTGTGTATATCTCTTATGTATCTATATTTCCGCTGAATTCAAATAAGCAGGTTTTCGTAAACTAGTTGTTAATGCGTTTACAAGACTACACGATCAGAGTCATATCATCAATTCACATATAAAACCTTCTGAGAATTGTAACATGGTAATTATACTGTCACAGTCCACACACTTTTGATTAATAAACAAAATAATAAGCATATATCTACTTGAATCATAATTAAATAAGAATGGACAACCTATGTCAATTTTAAATATTTATATAACATATTGACTTTGTTTTGTGATAACCTTTTGACTATACTGTGCGCAAAACCGAACTTAAAGCTATATTCAGAGCAGCCGAAACGTTTGGCGAGGATGTAAGCACATTTGTTTTGTTTATATGTATTAGTTTCATTCATAAGGGTTCCCGCTCCATATTTCTTAACACTATAAGTAAATATATTGAAGCTCGGTACAAAATTATGTCTTACTAATTTCATATATTAAAATCCATATGTATATAAGAATAAAGTTGAACAAAAAATCAAGCATTTGAAGTCGAAAGAGTGGAATGAAATAAAAGAATTAATACGCACTTGTAAAATTATTTCATACATTATTATTATTAATAGATTTCCCCCGCGTAGATGTTATATTCTTCATCATACTATTTAGCGGAGCTTCTATCATCAAGAAGAAAGGTACCGATAAGAGGTACGACAACGTTGCTATTCCGAAAAAGTAAATATGCTGAAAAAGAAAATAAATCATGTTTTAATAGCGTTGCTGGTATTTGAACAATAATTATTAAAAATACTACAAATATTGATGAAATGGCAAAAAACTCAGCAGGTGGTTTGAAAGTACAATCCACATTGAACCGACAGTTACTGCCAATTATTTATTACTCTGAGAAAAGCGCTTATGCTTTTTATTTTTAACATTCATTAGTGTACGGTTTAAGTGATTCTCTTATATATATTTACGAGCATATCCGGCCACGCGTTGCTGTGGCTCAACTATTACATGTTCAATAAAAATTATGATAGATTATTTGTTAACGGGACAGGTAACGAGTCTGCCTAAAATCTGTTGGGGTAAAAAACGGAAAAATAAATTAAAATGCGATATGAAATTCAAAATTAAAATGTGGTGCCATCTATGAGATATCTATAACAGTTGGTCTTACAGTTTTCCGTTAACCAACTAATTTAAAGCGCCATCTGTTCGAGACTGATGAAACTTACAATTAATAACAATGACAATCATTTAATGTGTAATAAAAAAATATCGAGGCCATTAACCCCAATATAAATTATCCTCTCTCACGTTGGACCAAATCTATACTAATACTAGCGGGCCGGGCGGACGTTGTCCTGTCTTGATAGTAAAAAAAAAAATCTAAAATTCAACCGTAGCCCCACCTACCGGGTGCAATTGTGAATCTAAACCATTCTCGGATCCACTGGAACACGCACACAAAATTTTATCAAAATCGGTCCAGCCGTTTGGGAGAAGTTCAGTGACATACAAACGTACAGAAGATATTTATATATAAAGATTATAAAGCTAAAGAGATTATTCGCTTGAACGCGCTAATCTCAGGAACTACTGGTCCGATTTGAAAAACTATTTCAGTGTTAGATAGCTTACTTTTCGACGAAGGCTATAGATATATCATCACGCTAAGATCAATAGGAGCGGAGCACAAATGAAGAATGTTTCAAAATCGGATTTTTCACCTTTTGAGAGCTTTCACTGCGTTAGCCCAAAGTAACTATTTCACGCGAACGAAGTCGCGGGCAAAAGCTAGTTATACAAAAATGCTAACTTTCATGATGATCGGTTGACTAGTTTCGGAGTTCATCGTGGACAAACACCATCACACTGGATTTTTATATATAAAGATTTTCGGTATATTTGATTGATGAAGACATTACTTTCCGAAAATCTGTCATAAATATTTGATTGGATGTTACTTTGCACTTCCTCTTAGAATTAATTGGACAATGCCTCACCTCAGTGAAAAAAAAAGTCGATGCAGTTATAAGGACTGGCGGCAAAAGTGAAAACTCAAAACAATGGAATAACCGTGTCCTTCTCTAAATTTTGAAATCTTAACTTAAATTTAAAATTTAAACTTTTTACTGATATATTTTCAGTGAGTGACAAATTCATGAACTACTTTCGGGACAATAATCGTATTCTACAAAATTAAAGATCGTCTATAGAGGTCGCAAAAATCATCATTTTTGTCCGGAGCAAATAATATAAAAATGTCAACATCGATTTCAAGAGAAACACAAACATTATACCTTTTTTGATCGTGCGAAGTGATTGATTCGCTAGCTTTTCCAAATCATAAGCTATACCTTAACAAGTTTATTTAATTTAAAAAAAAATTGAACTCAGGACTACTCAGGACCTCCAACTTTAAGCAAAAATACAGCGTCGTTATATATAAGCATATCGTACTCTGAATTATATATAAACATTTCATCATTTTTAAATTTAACTTATCAACATTAGTCTGATTTTCACAGTTATTGGTACTTCGACCAATAATTATGTATATGTTTATAGAATTTATAAATGAAGTAGACATATAATGGCTACACAATCTCTCTCGCTAGTCTGGCGCAAGCGAAATACGTAATAAGCATTTCAAGGTCATAGGTGACGCGAACCCAAAAGTTTTGAAATATACATTTTTTTAAATCGCTGAACGTGGCTTAAAAAAATTTTACTTTATAAAAATCAAATGAAAGTCGACCACCAACGGGTTCAACCATATTTTTTGTGGGTTCTGGTATCCCACATTCCACTTTATCAGGAATACGTTGCGAAAAAAAAATTAAAAGTTTTCTGTTGTAGTGAGATGTGGCAGCGATCAATCGTTCTAAGCGGAACTGTAAAGTAAAATCTAATTACGTATTTAATTTGACTATATACATTTGATCACAGTACTCTATAACCAAATACATTAAATTTAAAGAGTATTACTATTCCATATTGTGATATAAAAATTTAAGTCTAGTTTAATTATTAGTGAATTGATTTTTCGTAAGTCCTACCCGCTATATCGTACTCTCTGAAGAATATATAATGGTACCGGTAACGGAAAAAATGACATACTTAAATTCCTAACTTAGCTGAATTCTCGTGTGAATTATTGTAGAGAAACCTATCCAGACAATTTTAAAAGTTATTGACAAGTGTCTTATTGTCTGTAAATAGAAATACAAGATACTTACCAAAAACCAGAAAGAGACTGGAATCATAGTATATCTAACACCCAACAAAATATAAATGAAGTTGAAATGTATGAGATAAACGCTGTATGTGAGTCTACTGGGCACAACCCATCCTCGCCACTCAACGATTTTACGTAGAATTGCTGAAAAATACGACGGCTGAATTAGCAGATTAATTACTTTGTTATATACGGAACGTCCGCAGGAACAATATTTATCAAGTTTTGATTTGCTTTCTTATACGTACAAGCAGTTGATTTCTATTTTATGTAAACTGTATTTAAGGGGCCTAATAGAAAAATGTTACAGAGTATTTTGTAATTAGTGTAAAAGGGTATAATAGAAGAACTAGAATGGACATTCTTAATGTTCCTTGTTGACCCCGGCGGGAAGCATTCTGAGAATACTCAATAGGATTAATAACAGCCAAAAAAAGACCTAAGGCTCCTGAGCGACATACATTTTTTAATATGTTGTTTAGGTTTAATGGTTTTATGAACATTCGTTTTAGTATCTACTCTCAATTGTATTTATTGCTGGTTGTCATTGTAATTGTAGTGCTCATATTTTGTTTGGGCTGGATGATGTTAAAAACCTTCATTTGTATCATTGAAATTTATATTTAAAACAAGAAAGAAAATTTCTCTGTCATTCTTGTAAAAAAGAGCAAAAGTCATCTCAAGACCCCAAGATCAAAACACCTTTAATATTCACAAATCTTATTATTTTATTTTGCAAATCTGCTAGTGACTGAAATTAAATCTGAAACTCTACAATTTATGGCGACCATGGCTAATTCCGCAGCACCGATGAACACGTAATGCGCAAGTAACGCGTCTGTAATGCGCACGTAATACGTCCGTAGTGCGCACGTAATGCGTACGGAACGCGTGCGTAATGTGCAGGCAACGCTTGCGTAACATGCATGCAATGCACACGCGTCCCGCTGTGTATTATGACAATTGTATGTTTTGTCACGATTTCGAGTGTGTATTCAACGATAGTCATTAAAATGATATATGCTTTACTTTTACTACTTGATTAATTAGACACGGGGTGTCTAAATTATTTTTGACACATTATATACATATCGAAAATTGGAGATGATCGGTCACTTGTCCGTAACCCGCGCTCGCACTCGGACTACCTCTTCGGCACTACCAACGAGGTACGAAAATCTGTTTTGTTGTTTGTGTAATGCGTGATTTGGAAACTGGTAATTCCTCGACAGCGGCAGCAGTGGCGTAGAATAATTAGGTAAGTGAGCTTTTATTACGGTTATAAAGAAATACTTTCGGCAGTTATGTTAAAGGGGTATCTACCTTCAGCCAATTTATACAGTCTACAGCCCATGTTAAGTACCTGGCCTGTATGGGTATGGTGGTTGGAATTCCACAATAGAACTGCCATTATTTTGTGGGCATTACAACGGGAATTAATTAATTTCTAAAATTTAAAATGTATATAATTCGTAGTGTAATCCTTACTTCGACATTTCATAACCATGCCAATGACCCCGAAGGCGATTATGAGAGACAGTACAAATCGATGCGTTGCAGCGTACAGCATTCGAACCACGAGAGATGCCCTGTCATGTGCGATATAGACTAAACTGGTAGAATAAATGACTCCAACCATCCCTGGTACAACTAGCCATAACAGGGCTGTATAGAGCTAAAACAAAAATGAATTAATCTGGGAATTGATTAATTTGTATTGAAAAACAGTTCCTAAGAAAATTAATAGCTTCAGGTATTTGGAGTTACGGACATTTGTGTAAACTTATTTTTTTATTTTTCTATGGTAAACATGTATCTAATAAAACATCCAACCCAAGCTGATAGACTTCTATACATTTTTATTCTCCTTAAAAATATTCTGCTGCAAAAGGTATTGACATTAAAAAGAACCAATAAAAATGTTCAGCAGTCCCAGTTGTATTGCAAAAAAACAATTACCTCATCCAGATACGAAGTGAAATCTAACGAGTTTGATAAGTAATTCATTATAAATAAGTGTATTATATACTATGCTTGTTGGAATCTAGATTGAATCTCGCAGAAATCTTTGCAAAACCCATAGGTCCATTTTTAATACACTTTATTTTTAGGTTGATCTATATGCTTTTTCCGTCTAAGAAA
>AP028442.1:1485352-1560352 GCA_036509395.1 Antheraea yamamai
GTTGGTCAAATTACACTATGTATTTTTTAATTAATGGTTGATGAAAATATTACGAATCATTAAAATTATCACTTTGTAGGATTAATACCCTTTATTCCTGAACTCTTTTATTCTATACTTCTAGTAAAATAATACGGAGACCAAATCTGTACGTTGAACATGTATTTCTACTCTGGGCTTTAGAGACAATAACAGAATATACTTCCATGGTGTTTAAATTTTTTCTCCGTCTGTCATTTGTACGCACATCATGTAAAAATTGATGGACGGATTTGGACGAAATTTGGTATCGTAGGATATATAGAACACCAACTGTGCCCGCGACTTCGTCTAATAGCGTCTAACTGCTTTTCATCACCGCTGAATGAGTGAGTAAATGGAGAATGTATGAATGAATGGATATGTGATTGAATTAATAAATGAATAAATAAAAGTTATGACCTATCGGTGACTTGTTTGATAATTTCAACTCACCCCCTTAGTACCCATTCTTGCTTTGATAGCGTCCAGCTGTTTCTTGGCCGCGTTGTTGTGGGGCTCGAGGTTGAGGACCTGCGTGAGGTCCTGAGAGGCCGAGCGGAGGGAGCCGAGCCTCTCCCGCGCCGTGGCTCTGCGCTGGAGCGCCTTCACGTACGTCGGGTCCAGCTTCAGAGCCTCCGTGCAGTCGCTCTCGGCTTGATGTAGACTGTAACATCAATATCAATCACTCAAATTAATGGGATCAACGTATTCTATTAACTGACATGACTGACGACGCAATTAGTAGGTTCATCCATCTGACCTGGACGCTCCGAGACGGGACATTGTGGATTACAATTTAAAAATAGCAATAGAAGATAAGATTGAAGCTACCATAAAGGAAATAATCATAATGATAAATATATAGTATAATATAATGTAAACTAACGTAATGAGGCGAACGTATAATATATTTACAACTTTTAACAAGACTAATAAAATTAACGACAGCAGAAAAAAGGTATAGACCAAGAGTCTACAGACAAAAAAACCTATTTTGGTAGAACTATTGTGCTAGTGGTTAGTTTAGTTTTACTGATTAGACCGATATAAAATGCATGTTACAGTTTGTGAGGCATATATGCTGGTACACATGTTTCTCAATAATTTGTATATGTACAATTAGCTAAGCTAATTTAGGCTGAGATTCATATTTTTGCATCCAAAGCTACAATTAATTAACATAAACAGCACTATTTACACAAGAACAAAGTCATAAGAGTCACCTAGAACAAACTAAAACTCACCAATCCTTCTTCAGATAGCAAAGTCCTCTGTTGGCATAATATATAGCATCGTCCTTGACTAACCCTATGGCTCGGTTGTAACAGGATATTGCATCGTCCCATTTTCCCAGTTTCACAAAAGCGTTTCCCTGAAAAATTATATTTATTTTTTACTACCCAGTAGCTGTGCCCGCGACTTCGTCCGTGTTAAATCTTGTGTTAAAAAAAGTGTCTAATAAAGTCATCTGAATGTAATAACTCTATTTACTTATTTACTTTTCTCTGGGACTTAAGTCATGTAATCATTAAAAGTACAATAACTTTTGATAACTCAAACCGATTTTAATAAAATAAAGACTAAATATTACTTGAAGATATGCATTATGATTTTATTGAAGAGGTTTTATCATGAACGCAGTATTTTAACAGTGATGCCTGTTCGTAAAAACAGAAAGACTGATATTTCTAAACATGATTTAAATGTATTATGTGACTTACTTATTCCTAGACAATATGTAATAATTTTTTTCACGAAAATCTAAAAAGTACAGACACGTCAAATTTACGTTCTTATAATATGTATAGATTACAATATACTAGCTGTATGGGCCTCTCCACATATGATCGTTATTATTTTTTTGTGATTAATAATTCTTTGGGAGCATCGATTGTAAAGTAATATAGTTGATAAATTATAACACCACATTACAGTGATGAGTTATAGTGTAACTAGCCTTACCACACTACTTCGCTCGTCTTAATGTAAGTTTGACCTATACCTTTCTAATAGTACTTTTGCTGGATGAAGGGTACCCTATAACCTTTTTTGTACGCCTCACAACTCATGATGAACGGTTGAATAGTTAACAAATATACAAACAAAGTAGCAATCGCATTTATAATCTATACTAATATTATAAAGCTGGAGGGTTTGTTTGTTTGGTTGAACGTGCTAATCTCAGGAACTACTGGTCTGTATGGAAAAAATTATTTCAGTGTTAGATAGCTCACTTATAGAAGGCTATAGGATATACCATTACACTAAGACCAATAGGAACGGAGCACCAATGAAGAATGTTTTAAAATCGAGATTAACATATATATTATTTAAAATATTTTCACCTTCTACGTAAACAAAGTCTGATGTTATAGTTAGCATATGTCCAAAAAGACTATTCCACGCGGACGAAGTCACGAGCAGAAAGTAGTATTATATAAATAGGATGAATAACATATTAACCTTTTGAATAAAAAAAACACATATTTGCGTTTGTCATGGTAAAATAGATACTCTTCATCGCTAGATCAACAGATATAAACATTCATTTTTATATACATATAGGTGTGAGTTGAAAGACACAACCAAGAGTTAGATCTGCTGAGTACAAAAAGAAGAAATTGCGAGAATAAGGCTTGAAACAGCAGTTATGATAGACTGAAACATAACTGGCAGGCCTGCATGACAGCGGCAATCGGCGAGAGATGGCGTGTGTGTGTCTCTGTGGTCGCCATGGTTTTTGGATTGAACTATGCTTACCATCAGGCATACTGCAGTCACTTTGCCGTGCTACAAAAAAAAAAAAAAAAACAAATGGGTCCAATTCTAAAAATCGATATACATTCCAACTTACTACAGTTTTATAAACCCTCATTAGATTTGGAAAAACAGTATATTATTTAAACTACTCACTCTCTCTTTCTCATATTGAGCTTCCTCTCTTAATTTCTCCTGCTTGGCATCTTGGCTCTTCTTACTATCCAATGATATAGGTCCTACTTCTGCCATGTCTACGTCTTCACATGCTTTCTCCTGTGTTACAAAAAATCATTATCTTAGTTTAATATGAATTGATGATTTAATGAGTTAATAAATAAACAAACAAATGAATGGAAGAGTCAATGAATGAACAAATAAAACTTGTGATGTATATATAATTGGTGATTTTTTTTTATATTTAAGTCACTCCATTGGATCCCATTCTCACTTTGATGGCATCTGAATGCTTCTAAATCCTTGAATAAGTGAATGGATAGACATATGAATGTAAAAACAAAGTGTAGGCACTTAATCACTTAAGTAGGGTCGCACAAGATGTTTCCCGCTTCTACTCTTCTCTAGCCACTATCAACTCAGTACAACAAGTCAACTTCATAACTTTCCTAACATATCATCGGTCTTACTACACCCCTATAACTGTCCAACTTAGTTCTTAAGTATTCTCGATATATGGCTTTTATCCCTCTTATGACTTGCTGATACCATGTTAACGTATTAATCATCAACTTCTAAATCAGAGCTTTTGGGGAAATATTGGAATGTCATGTAGTGGATTTTATATTTCATTCATAACCTTGTGTTGTTTCACTGTATATTTTGTAATATTAGTGGTGTTTTACGTAATATAGTTTAGTTATTGTGCCAAGTGAAGTGGATGGGAAATAATACTACGGAGTATGAGGTCTACCTTGCTACAAAAACTCCATAAAAGTTATAATAAGACGGCAACCATCTTGTTAGATCTTTGAAATGATCGCAAGAACCTTGTACTATCATTACCTATTCGAAAATCGCAGTTCTAATATACTTGAAGACTGGTTGCAAAAAAAAACACTTCTAAATCATAAGCAATATTTTCATGCTTCCTCTACATCATTCTAGTTATACAAAACATTCATTTAAAAAAATCAAAAAACAAAACAAATCATTAGTTTAATTTTATTTGAAGCACCAACAAGATTTACTCAAGGATAGTCCATAACATCCATTTTTAAAGAATAGACTCTATTTAAGTGCAATCTTCATTATAGGTTTTTAGGGGCCATCCATAAATTACTCCGTACGAATTTCATGATTTTTTGACCCCCCCCCCCCTCCATCTTGTCACAGTTCGTTGCATTTATGAGACTCCCCCTCCCTAGTGTGACGTCACATATTTTGCAATTTTACATTTACAAATAATTTAATTGAAACAGCAGGTCCCAAATTAGGTTTATATACATATCACTTATTAAAAAAAAAATAACATCAAATCAAACATTTCAAGAAATTAACAAAACAAAAAACGATAACTTTATTATTTAAAGAAAACTTAATCATCTTGAGTCCATGGACTTTGAACCTACCCCATTCAATTATTTATAACTGGTTTACTAATCACATCCTTCTTGTTTGGGTTGCTCCTTCTTGCTTGGCGATCCAAAGCTAGCTGAAGTAACAGTGGACCGAATCTACTTTCGGCGGCTTCTTATTCTATGGTTAGATACCCCCTTGACGTCTGACTAATTAAAACAGGTGGTGGTAAAAACTCCTCTCTAGGCAAGAACAGTATATTACATTTCATCATACTGACAAAATTGTAAATACAAATGTTACTTCAAAAAAGACCCAGATATAAAGTTAAACAACAAACATATGTTGCTCATTGGCCAATTATTAAAACATTTTAGCAAAAAAAAAACTTACAGCATCAAATCTGTCCCATGCCTTGTAATCTGATGAGGAAATTCTCTTCTGTCCTTTTTTTTTACTGTGACCAGTTTTCTCTTTTCTCAATTTGCTCCGAACTGGTGGTAGATCCTAAACACAAAATTTGTTAAGTAGTTTTTGTTAACTTTTAAGTCATTGAATTATAGGCCATATAAAAGACATTTCTGATTATATTCCTTTGTCAAGTATTATCTATCACATAGATTTTTAAATGTTACAGAACAGGACCAAAAATATTTTTTTATTAAAAAAATGAAAAATAACCACTTCATTTGAACTTCGGAATAAAATCAGAGACATCTGTGACTACACATAATTGCAAGTTTCAAAACAAACTTATTTTTGTAAAATATGTTTTATAAATACAGTAGTACCACAATAAGTCTAAAAGCTCAACAACAGTAAGGGAACCTTTGCTCCCATTAGTTTACACTTTAATTACTCCATCTTGTGAAATCTAAGCCATAACAATTTTAAAAGTATTTAACCTACATGTTTTTTCAGTACACATTTTAATCTAACAATTTATAGATAGAATAAAGAATGTACTAAGAATATTGCTAACAGTATGTGCACACTTCCTTAGAAGTTATTTTAAGCACTAACTTTGTATGAACGATTAGGTGGAATAGAATCTAAACATCTGGAAATTGAACATTTCCCTAGAAAAACCTTTCTCAGTCAAAACTATTCAGACGTTGGAATGTCCATAAATTAATTTTTTCACATATTATCCTTAGACTTACTGAGGTTCTGCCGTACTAGAGAAGTAAAATAATAGAAAGTGCTTTGGAAAATTTGTAGAATTCTTTAAAATAAAGACTTATTAAAACTATAAACACATACATCATTCATTACAAAAGTAACTATAAAAATACATGGTACTTGTGTATTAAACGCATCGCGCTTGCCAACCACCAGTGTAACCTAACATAACCAAACCAAAATAAAAGAGCAACCAGTCAAGAAAAAAAAAAGGAAATTCTATCTTAAACTCTATATCAACCCATTTTCCACCTAAATCTTACTCAATACTTTGTTTTTAAATAAAGTTTGTGGGAATCTAAAAGTGTTTTAAAGGGCTGCATTTGAAATTCGCATCTTGATATAAAGATTAAAGGGGATAGGAGCAGCGGGGGAAATGGGTGATTTCTCCTCCCCACAGAAAGTCCTATTTACTAAGATATTTATGATCAAAGTTTTGAGGTTATGTGATATTTCTGAACAATCATTGGTAATTGTATATTACCAACTCAATGATTTTTAAGTCAAAACATAACACTTTCGTCTCGGTTTTGTGAGGTTAGATTTGCGAAAAAACTAACGCGACCCAGCCTCAGTAGTTAGCGAGCACGATGTGTTTAATACACAAGTACCAAATAAATACAAATTTATACTCAAAAATAATTCTCATGCATACTCGTAATACAATTCAGTAATTTACAATTCAGTATTTTACAATACTGTATTTTACAATACTGTATTTTACTAAAAGAATAGAGAATAGTGTAATATTAAGGTATATTTACTTAGAAAGTTTTTTTTTTATAATATGAAGGCAACAGGTACACTTTTCACCTAACAGTCATAGCTATGTGTAAACAACTGAATGAGGACCACAGACTAGTCATAATCAGTTGCACCATCTAAGAAATGAGTTAAAAGTCATCATGTACTTGTGTTAATCATCAACTACACTCTTGGATTTGGATAATAGTGTGAGAAGTACTGCTCTGTGGAAAAAACAAGTGATGTTTAAAAGAGAAAACACCTAAGCCAGACACAAATGCAACAGACGCAACTAATTGCAACTTTACATAACATAAAATTAGAAAACCATACTAAGAGCCATAACACATCTTCATGCATTTCTTATAGGTAGGTAGAAAATTATAAAAGTGTTATAAACTACAACTCAAACAAACAAAATAATGAGCTTGCTTGAGACAGTAACTTCCGGAATATCGTTTAAGTGCTTGCTTATTTCATTACATAGTATAAAACAAAGTCCCCTACCGTGTCTGTCTGTTCATGATAAACTCAAAAACTACTGAATGGATTTTATTGTGGTATTTTCCAGTAGATAATGTGATTCATGAGGAAGGTTTTGGTACATAATTTGTTAAGGATTTTATTATAATCATGGCGAGACAACATCTGCAGTCCCCGCTAGTTTAACATAAGTTTTTGTTTGTTGCCGGTAGTAATTCCGAAATCAAATCTATGCTTCTTTTGAGTATATGTTAGATTTCTTAACAATATAAAATATTACACATGTGTGTGATGTTTAAATTAAAAATGTTTTAGTTACATAAATCAGGAAAATTATTATCTCTGACAATTTTTAACCAGTAAAATTTTTACTCAGCCACAGAACCTGAACAATTTATGACAATGTTAAAATGGAACACGATTCTGAGATCAGTAGAAGGTAAACTGTTACCTTCAAGTAAGAATTGGTGCATATCTTATACAAATGTAATAACTAAAGTGGAGACATAAAAAACCCACATATTAAGTTTGTGTAATGTTTGCTGCTTATTACTGTGGTAATGAGTGTAGTGATAAAATTTTCACAGTCAAATCCTGCACTGACTGTGCCACCCTTCTTCAAGTTCTACTTTTTAAGCAATAGACACAAATTGTACTAAAGATAAATCACCATTATGAAATTTAAATAATGCGGAAAGTGATATACCATTTTGTAATTAATTTTATAGTAGTTCTTCTAAATGGGTGTGTTTATAAAAATCTGCCAGAATTTTCGAACACACTACAATAAATGTATACAAAAGACGCGACCGTATCTTGGAAAGAAAAACCGCAATAAAGTACAGAAATAAAAATAAGAAATAGGCAGGATTCTATCAACTTTTCATATAATACTACGATAACAACGTTGAATAACGCTAAACCTGTTCAAATTGACCGTTCAGAGCCGCTTCTTTTCTCTTCATTTCCAACTCCCAATTTTGCAGGTCCGTCATGTACGTGTGTACGGTTTTAGAGTTGTTACGGGCCTGATTTTGTATTTTATAAATTTTATCCATTATCGAAGATTGATTAACACGAACGTATACCTTTTTCTGTTGTCTGTATGATCGATAGTTTTGTTTTACGATTCCCTTTATTCCTGTTTCAGTACAAGACCACTACTGTCATAACGTCAAAAACTAGAGAGTTCATAAAACAGTATGTATACTGCATATCGATTATAATCGATTAAATTAATTAATGTGTAATTATATTTACAGTTATTTGCTAGTTTAATGTCTTATTTTTATGTTATTTTTATGTATTTTAGAGTTTCTAGCGTAATCTTAATGTGTTATTTAGTAATTTCTTTCGGTGTATACTCATACATTTATTGCGTATCACGTACGCGTTATTGAACACATTATTCGGAGTTTTTGCAGCGATCTTATATTTACATGTATTAAATAACTATGGTATCATAGTTACAAATATTTTTGAAAAAGCATTTCTGTAATGTACACACCTACTTACAATCTTACATTACGCCATCTACTGTAACATGTAACGTGTACATTAGATATGTAAATACGAATAGTATATCGAATGGGATGGGATTTATCATCAGCAACATACCTGGAACTTTAACCTACTATGTACCACCCTCAGTGCTCATTAACACTATATAAGAAAGTAATAAAAATTTTAAACTATACATTATCGAACAATATGTGTTAAATTGTTTATTATATAGACAAAACATACCCATATTGTCGATATAATTGTATTATTCTTATACGTTGCTATAATCACTGAGTTATGTAGATGCAAACGCGGTAAATAAAACAAAATGGCCGCCAAATTGACCAAAATGATAATATAATTCAAATTACACACATTTATTCTTGGAGTCCAGTACAGCGCACGTCTCACGCGCTTGTTTACAGTAAACAAACTATTTTTATTAAATTCACACGAACGAATACACAGGTAACAGTTCATCACTTCATAGTGTAAAACAAAGTCCTCTGGTCTGTCTGTTTGTCTGTTCGCGATAAAGTCAAAGACTACAGATTGGATTTTCATGCCATTTTCACCAGTAGATAGAATGATTCATGGGGAAGGTTTAAGTATAATTTTTCAAGGTTTTCTTTTTATTATCGGGGCGAGACAACGTCTTCCGAGCTCGCTAGTTATCTGACAGAATATCTGACAGACAGAATATAAAAATATAGACGAAATATAAAAAAAAATTTTTTGGTCATTTGTAGCCATATCCAGTCATCAAAAAGTTGTTATTTTAATTGTACATACACAAACTTTATTTTTATAATACGTAATAGATAACAAATTTTGAATAGGAAAACAAAATAAATTTTGAAAATGTTTGCAATAGAAACTTACCACGTTACCATGGCAACGTATATAATATTAACGCTAACGATATCTCTCAAAAGGAAAAAAGTGCCCGATTTTGAAACATTCTTCATTGGTGCTCCGCTCCTATTGATCTTTGCGTGATGATAGCCTAAAGCCTTCCTCGATAAATGAGCTATCTAAAACCGAAGGGTTTTCTCAAATCGGACTGGTAGTTCCTGAGATCCTAGCGTTTAACCAAACAAACAAACAAACTCTTCAGCTTTATATATTAAATATAGATTCATATTTTAGTATTATTTTGCTCTATATTTTATAATATTGGTAATGTTTTACGTAATATAGTTTGGTTATTGTGCACAAGCGAAGTGGATGGGAAATAATACCACAAGGCATGGATTATAACTTGGCACAAAATCTCGCTGGAAAGTTATAACAAGAGGGCCACCATCTTGTTAGTTCATTGAAATAATCCCACGAGCCTTGTAATATCATAATTACTCAACAATGGCAGTAATAATCTACTAGAAGTTTGATTGCCAAAAATAAAAAATAAATTGTGCCGTCACGGGACGTCTCGCAGATGTGAAACATGGAAATTGTTTGTATAAGTTATATGCCTAAAAGAACAGATTACAACAGGAATCAGCTATGGCATAATGAAAAGATAAAAATTACAAATTTATTTCATGAAATAATTACTGTTTATTTATTATATTACATAAATATCCATTTTTATAAAATACAAAAATTTAACTAGGCACAGGTGCGGTGTGTTTGGCGGTATTTATCAAAAGGCACTAGGTCGTCGATGCGTGCCGCATAACACACTAGTAGAACGAGTGGGCAACAAAACAATTGGCATCTTATGTTTATGCAGATAGGGTTGCAAATGTTTTTGAGTATTTCGGTAATAATGCAAAATTAGTGTTTTGCGTTGCCACGTGTCGCCAAGCCAACAATCAGGTTTACCCGCGCCTATAGATGTTTCACATCAAAATTTAAAATAAAAACAAATTATTCATTATATTTCATGTAGCATAACTTGGTTACTGTGCATAGAAAGACTGGATTAGAAATTTTGAAACGGAATATGTATTCTGAGATGCCACACAGATTCCTTAGAAAATTATATTAAGGGGCATTTTATCATTATATTGTACATAAGTACTACAAAGAAGTAAACTTGATTTTTTTTTATATTATTATCTGTGACCGTAGAGCATCTTTCTATAAAAACAATTGTGATACATTTCATTTAAACCAATTAGAAATATCGATTACAAAATTGAGTCAAATTGTTTCTACTGAATTTAAAAAATGATAGTCAATCACAGATTACACGAGAAGCATGCTTATAAAAATTTTGAAGATAATAATTTTAACTTTTTTATAATAATCACTTTACTTTTAATAAATATACAAAAAAGAAAATAGGTCTTTGTTTTCTTTCCCATTAATAAAAAAAATAAAAAAACAAAATATTTTCGAAGATTACCAAATTCAATTTCTTTTTCTCCATTTTTCAAACTTTGAGGTTAATTATATTTAGTCCATTTTAGCCTTTGCAGATGACCTTGCAATATTGACACGTAATCCAAAACAATGTCAGGAGTTATTAACTGAAGTGGATGAGTTTTGTACATGGACTGACGGACTGAGGGCAAAACCGAGTAAATGTCACTATCTATGTCTGGGTAGACGAAATACCAAATATACCTCTTATGATCCGGAACTCTCAATAGGAGGTCAATGTGTCACCACGATTGCTGAAGCACTGCCTTTCAAATTTCTTGGTAGAAAGATTGACTACAAAGGACGTACACCATCCTTAGAGGCAATTGTCGATAATTTTCTAAATGACTTAAATAAGGTAGACCAACAACCATTAAGCAATATTAAAAAAGTTTGGATATACGACAATTATCTTACGTCACGTTTGACTTGGTCTTTTCTTGTATATGACATTGGTAAAACCCTCCTGGCAAAACTAGATGCAAATGTCATAAAGATATTGAAGCTATGGCTCGGAATTGCACATTCAGCTGACCCCTCAACTCTATTTAGGGATCAAAACAGTTTTGGGATGAAGTTAAAGAAACCATCGGAACTCTATAAACACCTCAGAGTGACCAAAATGCATGTCTTGAGACAATCCCAGGACGAAATAGTCTCATCACTCCCAAAAGATAAATGTGCTACAGAGCTTGAGTCAAGACTTCAATTCCATAAACAATTTATGGCAGGAGTACAGTTTAATAGAGTCGGACTGGGTTCTGCAAAGAAAAAGGAAGACCGAGAAATAATAAAATCCTTTCTACAACAAGATGAAAATGATAATTATAAAGTGCATGCAATGAATTTAGAAATGCAAAGTGAGTGGTTAACCTTAGGTGAGTTCTGCATCCCGTTAGCCCTGAAATGGCGCACCCTACTTTATGATTGGTCTCCTGCCCTATTAAAATTCTATCTTAATGCCTTCCAAATGACCCTCCCAGACCAAAGTAACCTAGTAAGATGGGGGAAAGCCTCTGAAAAATCTTGCTTTACTTGTGGTGAGGCAGTAGGTACTGCTAGGCACTTATTGGTAGGTCGCAAGGTGCTGCTTGATAGGGGTTATTACTCACGCCGACATGATAGAGTACTTGAAATCATACGTGAAGCAGTAAGTCTTTCAGTAGCTAGAGCCCAAAATGGATTGACCACAAATAAACGACAAATTAACTTTATAAAGGATGGCTCAACTGTCAACTCTAAAAGCAAGCCTTTCTCAATCCTAAGTACTGCACCTGACTGGACTATTTTAATGGATACGTATGACAAGCACTATAAAATCCCAGAGGATGTTGGTGTTTCGTCATCCAGACTGGACATATTCCTCTTCTCTAGACACATTAAACATATAATACTAGTAGAGCTTACTGTACCGTGGGAAACCAACATTCCTAAAGACCACACAATCAAATTAAATAAATATTACGATCTAACTAATGAACTAAATAAAAATGGCTATGTGGTTAAGTTATACGCGGTAGAAGTAGGAGCGAGAGGTATACCAGCAAAATCTCTCTACAACCTTCTGAAGGACCTTGGCCTGTCGAGAACTGCAGTAAGTTCTATTTTAGAACGAGTATCAAAGGCTGCACTAACAGGTTCCTACCAAATTTGGCTAGGCAGGGCGGGAAACTCGAGCAGTAAGGTGAGCGTTGATGCGCATCTCAAAGGGGCCTCCTTAAACCTACACCTGGGTCGCAAGTCCTGGAAACTGCTCTGAGTTTCTCCCTCTGCCACACGTTGGACCCGGCACCCGCACAGTGAATCAATGGAAGGCTAAGAAGTTCGTCTCCCTTTTGAAACTTTTCATAGTGATGTTTCCTTAAAATAATCTTAGTTAGAATAATACTTTGTAATCGATGAAAAAATTAAAATAAATATCTAGATGTCGATGCACTTAATTTTTTTCAGGAATTGTTCAAAGTTTATGCGAAGAAGAGAAAAATAAAAAATTGCCAACGTTGACAATTTTTTTTTGTATTTACTTACGTACTTTCTAATTACTCGATTTTTGAAGAAGCTATGGTTATTTAAATAATAATAATAACTTTTTGGTGTAGAGTAAAAAAAAAAAAATTAGCTCAAAAATGTTTTTCATGTTGTAAAAAAGTAAAATAAATCAGCCAAATCGAAAGGGGTCGGGTTTCAAAGTGACCAATTTGGCATAGAATGCAATATGTACATTTATTATACTATACATATACTATATGGATTTGTATTATTTTACTCGAAAATAAAATTAGATACACATTTCATATTTCCTTACAAATAAAGGACTTTACACAGCATTATTTGGGCGTGACGCTTCTATATAAGAGTTAAACAATAATTAATATGAAAAATGTGAGAAACGTAAAAAATATACACGTACGTAACATAAAAATAGTAAAACCAATGTAGACACAATGATTACATCTAGAGCTTAAATAACAATGTTTTATATATAACTGGCGGGCCCGGCAGACGATGTCCCGCACTGATTATAAAAAAAATCCTTGACAAATTATTACAAAACCTTCCTCATGAATCACTTTATCTACTGGTGAAAACCGCATAAAAATCCGTTTAGTAGTTTTTGAGTTTATCGCGAACAGACAGACAGACAGACGCGCTAGGCGACTTTGTTTTATACTATGTAATGACAATGTGTGTATACTTTTATTACTTGATGTGATTAGTTGAGTTATCAATAAAAAGCGGAGATAGTTCTGTTTTTCCTTAATATTTAGACTTGACAAATGCATATACTATGGAGAAACTTTGACTACTGGGCGTGCACTAGTCTATATACTTATATTAGATACCTACATATAAATAAGCAGAGGCAAAACAGTATATACTTTCCTACGCGGTTATTCTACCGATTTTCTTTGTTTCTTTTTAATTCAGTTGAGTAACTAATGAGGAGCTTTAGTGTTATCAATGAGAATAATTGGAAATAGTTCATTTATTTTTTCTTAGTACAGAAATTTGAAAATTTCATGAAATGTATTTGTATTTCGGTCACTAGACCAGTGGTCGGCAAAATTGTCATCTAAAAGAGCCATATCATTAAAAAACGCTTTCTGACAATACCTCATCAAACTTGGGTCAGACCAACATTGATCCCCTTAAAACAACTCATCGACCAGTTGTAATCCGTCTTGTACGTCGCCAAAAAAGGGATGAAGTCATTCGAGTATCAAAGTCTAGAAGGAACTTAACAGCAAAAGATATTGAAGTATCAAATATTTCACAAAGAATATTTATAAACGAGCGCTTAACCAAGAAAAACCGGGAGTTATTTCGAGAATCCCGCAAATTTTCACTTAGCTCTGGCTACAAATTTTGTTGGGTTAGAAATGGTGCAGTCTACATTCGCAAACGCGATGGAAGTCCAGCCATTCTGATACGTTCACTCAATGATCTTCCCGACAAACCTAAAACGTATAGCGCTGAAACTGCTTCCTCTCCTACCGTTTGAAGTTGTTCTGGTACTAAGTCCTCACAACAAGTTTTTAATTTATGTACTTTATATGATTTTGCTTGCATTTTATCAAGATTTTTTTTGTAACAACTTTACATTACTTAACACAAAACACACATATTATTTATTAACACCATGGAAGCTTAATATAACTCGGATATTTGATTGTTTTTGGCAATATTTACTCTCAGCATACTGGGTTTTGTTCTCTTGCACCAAAATTTTACGTGTCTACCTCTATAATAACTTCTCCTCTCAAACTGAAGAACCCGACATAACCTACTCAGTCACCTCTGATCTTCGGATGTTATCGTATCTTTCTCAATATCTCCCTACTTGCAACCTAATATTCTTGCAATGGCTACTCTAGCATTTCAAAGAGATTTAGATAATAGTTTAACGGTACCTTGCCATGCAACTAACTTTCTTGAGGAATGTAAAAATCTACTTGATGAAAAATCAATCAACCTAAAAATAATGACACTGAACATTCGAAGTTTACAGAAAAACTTTGATGGGTTTGTTGTGGTTTTAAATCGTTTAAACTTGGATCTAGATATTATTATACTCACGGAATGTCATCTAGGTACATCCTCTGTGATTAGATCTATCCCTGGTTACCTTAATTTCTCTACTTCCCGCTACTCAAATAAGGCTGATGGTGTAGTGGCCTACGTGAAAAACGAGTGGAATCCCGTTTTTACTGAACCCATTCTTCTGGATACAGATGCACTTGCTATATACCTCAGTGATGGTCGTGTAATACTTGGTCTTTATCGTTCTCCGTCTTTTACTAATATAGAAAATTTTCTTACTTCCCTAAATGATTTTAATGTCTCCTTAACAAATGTTAAGGATATAATTATTATTGGTGACATAAACATAAATTTATTAGACGATAATGACCAGATATCGAAATATTTATGTATGCATGCGGAATTGGGATTAAAACCTGTAATTACCATTCCAACCAGAGGCTCGGCATGTTTAGATCATATTTTTATTCCATCTAAATCGACAGCAGTTTCGCTCGTGTGTAAAGTAGATTTAACTGATCACGATATAGCTATTGCAGGCATCTATTCAAATTCTTCAAAGCCTTCAATAAAAAGATTTTGTAAAAAAACTGATAATAAATCCATTGCAGACCAGCTTAGTAATTATAGCTGGAATGACATACTCACTCAAACAGATCCAAGTGTGGCAGCTCAAAAATTTATACTTATCCTAAATCGGACTATTGAGTGTAATACCAACGTAGTTAAACTTAGCAGGAAGCAAGTAAATCTCAAAGAATGGGTCACTCCTGGACTTATTAGGTGTGCGCGGCACAGGGACTTATTGCATATGAAATTTAGAAAAAATAGAGACAATGTTATTATTGCTACCACCTATAAGAGATACAGAAATTTCTACAATAAATTAATATATACCGTTAAATGCCAATACTATAACAAACATCTTACAAACAATAGCAAAAATCCCAAGCAGCTATGGAAAGGAGTAAAGAAAATATGTGAAATGAAAGATAAAAAACAAAACCTTGACATATCAATGGAGCATAATCCCTCTCTAATACTTTCAAACTATAATCGTTTCTTTGTTAATATTGGTAAAACACTTGCAAATCAAACTCTAGAGCAGCTGGACATCACTGAGGATAATTTAGCTAGTCTCAATTACTCACCATCAAAAAACCTGCGTTCTTTTTTTATGCATCCCACTGATTGCCATGAAGTGGCTTCACTAATAAATAATTTAAACAATGAAACCGCTTCTGGCCCCGACGGTTTAAAAAATGATCTTTTAAAATTAATCTGCCCTTATGTGGTGGAGCCTCTGACGCATATCTTTAACCTAAGTCTTACAGTTGGCGAATTTCCTGAGTGTTGGAAGATAGACTCAGTTATCCCAATACACAAGGGAGGCGCTAAAGGTGATCCCTCCAATTATAGACCAATATCCCTTCTGCCTACTCTGTCGAAACTTTTGGAAAGGATTGTTACTAAACGCCTCAGTTCCTACTTAGAAACACAAAATATCCTTACGCCCTCCCAGTTTGGCTTTCGGAGAGGAAAGTCCACGGAAGATGCTGTAAATCTTCTTTTAAATACAGTAGTAACGCACCTTGACAGGAAAAAAAAATGTATTGGCGTTTTTCTTGACATAGCTAAAGCTTTTGATACCGTTTCGCATCCCCTCCTGATTAGCAAACTTGAGCGCATTGGAATTCGAGCCATTGCCCTAAATTGGTTTTCAAGCTATCTCAAAAATAGAAAACAATTTGTATCGGTGGGTGACGTTGTCAGCGATACTAGCGACTTATGTTTCGGTGTACCTCAAGGAAGTATTTTGGGCCCTACTCTTTTCATTATCTACCTTAATGACATTGCTAACGTATTAGATACATCAGATAATTCTGAGACAATTAGCTATGCCGACGATACTGCTATTATATTTACTGGCAAATCATGGAAAGATGTGATATTGCAGGCAAATCAAGGCCTATCAAAAATTACGAAGTGGTTACGAAGCAATTTACTTACAATAAATTTCTCTAAAACCCACTATATTTGCTTCCATAAAACAAGAGCTTCTGCACCTTCTTATCCGTTGTATGTAAAGGCACATAACTGTTCCTTCAATCATCACGACAATACATGTAATTGCACTTGCATAGAAAGAACATCGCAAACTAGATACTTAGGGGTCGTCCTTGACGAGAATTTGTCATTCAAGGAACATATAGAAATATTATCGAAACGTATTAGAAAATTAATAAGCATTATGAAATTATTACGGGATGCTGCGTGTCGCGATACTTTAATTCTAGTTTATAAGGCCTTATGTCAATCCTTACTTCAATACTGCAACTCATCCTGGGGTAACGCTTCTAAGACCGTTCTAATAAAACTAGAAAGGGCCCAAAGGTCTCTCTTCAAGGTTATTTTTAGAAAACCTTATCGTTACTCCACAAGAAATCTCTATGAAGAGTCCAAAGTCCTTACAGTGCGACAGCTATATATATTAAAAATGACCCTTACTCACCACAAATACATTAGAAAACACCTACCATTATACAGCGATGTTACGAGTTCTCTTGACGTTGTTCACACTCAACGCTTCAATATAAAAACACCCAAAGTTAACACTGTTTTCGCTCAACGTTTTAGTAAATTTGCCCTGCCTTTCATATATAGACAAGTGAACAAACACTGTGAATTAATAAACCGAGAATTAAGAGAAGTAAAAGCAAGTGTCACAAATTGGTTATTATCCTTATCATACGAGGAGACAGAAAACATTCTTCATATCCTTTCTTAAACAGACACAAGCAATGAATATGAATATAATTATAAAGTCGATTTACAAACCTACCCAAACTTTTCACTTCCTGCTTAAATATAATAACCGTGTGTGTGTTGTGTACTTTAGGTATTAAATTTGTGTAATATAATCAGTTTGATATATATGTACTTTCTAAATTTTTATTAATCTTAATTGTCTAATAAGTAAGCCACTTACGGCACTAACAAGAAATATATTTTGTAAAGAGTTTTTGTTCGATTACCCACGACACAGGATTCAGTTCCTAGTGTGGGAGTCTACAGTTGATTTTTATGCCATGTAAATCATTTTTGTTAAATAAAGACTTTTTTATTTTTTTATTACATAGTATAAAACAAAGTCCCCTACCGCGTATGTCTGTCTGTCTGTTCGCGATAAACACAAAAACTATCTAACGGATTTTCATGCGGTTTTCACCGGTGGATAGGGTGATTGATGAGGAACGTTTTAGTATATAATTTTTACATAATCAGGGCGAGACAACGTCTGCCGGGCCCGCTAGTATATATATTGGTGAGGCAGGCGTATAAATAGCCGTGCTCACCGTGCGGTATGTGAACTTATTATGTCTAAACACGGGGATGCGTGTCATGTATGTGATCGATACAGGAGGTGTATATAGCACTTTCGCTTACCCAGTTGCTGGATGCGGCTGCCTGGTCCTCGCACGTCCACGAATCACGTGTATCACAGTGTGTTGGTGGCCACCAGATCGCTCACACACGTAACACATACAACATAATGTTTATTATGCGGTTATAGAAGCGGCAATAGTTCCTTATTACACTTAAAACTAAAAGCGGTTTAAACACAAGGTATATAGCGGTGTAGCAGTTATTGTGCGTAATTAATGAGCACGCGATGGCAAGCGGGTCGTGTCTTTTCAACAGTATCGCGAAGAGAGTGCTGCACTTATGACAAATGACAAAGTCGCCTCCCGTATCGACACAACTTATCATTATTAAACTAGATGGCGGGACATCCACCTCACTACCGTTAGATAGCTCATTTATCGTAGAAGGCTATATATCATCACGCTAACACCAATAGAAGCGGAGCACCAATGAATAATGTTTCAAAATCGTTTTTTTTTCTTTTAAGAGCTTCCGCTGCGTGTTAGCGTTAGCCCAAAGTAACCATTTCACGCGGACGAAGTTGCGGACAGAAGCTGGTATATAAATATAGTATATAAAAATCGAAATGCGGACTTACTATCTATCTGTATATAATCTTATTACATCTAAAATTTTGGACCAACCGTAACGAACTTTAGGTCACCGATAGTCTGAGACCTGGAGGCGGGAATAAAAAGACGAAGATGCAGTGAAAAAGCTAGTCACTATATAAATCGAAAACAATTATAAAATTATTTTATTTGACTTGTAATGGTGTGATGCACATTAAAAAATACACCGTTAACCAGCTACCAGGTATCCTGAATCCTGTTTGGAAGGGCATAATATATCTTCATATTAAAGAACCAGCTTTTCTAAAATTCTCGTTCTTCCAACGTTGCTGGCTCTTGTACTAAGGTGTCGCTAAAAAGTCTAGCTACATTAACTACAATTTTTTGTCTTTCATTATCCTGGAGAACCCCTTGCATTTTATGGGACAAAAAGTAAATGTAACCTTGTAATATTAGTTATTACTGTGTCAAGTTTTGTTAAAATCGGTTCAGTACTTTCAGCGTGATGCGTGTTCACAGGGACAGAAAGACAGACAGACAGATAAAAATTGTAAAAGGATTATTTTTGGCTTCTGTATCGATAACAAAGTCTATCCCGATCAAAATTTTCAAAAAATATTTAATGTACAGATTTGGCTTCGTTACTGTTTTATCATTACATAGTATAAAACAAAGTTCCCTACCGCGTCTGTCTGTCTGTCTGTTCGCGATAAACTCAAAACCTACTGAATGGATTTTCATGCGGTCTTCACCAGTAGATAAAATGATTCATGAGGAAGGTTTTAGTATATAATTTGTCAAGGATTTTTTTTTATAATCAGGGCGGGACAACGCCTGCCGGGCCCGCTAGTTATAGTATAGAAGAAGATAGATTTTATACAAAGAAGCTCTTCATTTGTTACTAATATAATTCATGATTGCTCTTATAGAAAGGACAGGAAAACTAGAGCACATATTACATAAGATATCATATTCGTCGGTTTTTAAGGTTAGGTTAATAAATATATAAACCATTCTCGGATCCACTGGAACACGCACACAAAATTTCATCAAAATCGGTCCAGTCGTTTAGAAGGAGTTCTGTGACATACACACGTACAGAAGAAATTTATATATATATACACTAGCGGGCCCGGCAGACGTTGTCCCGCCCTGATTATGAAAAATCCTTGACAAATGATATACTAAAACCTTCCCCAAGAATCACTCTATCCACCGGTGAAAACCGCTTGAAAATCCGTTCGGTAGTTTTTGTGTTTATCGCGAACAGACAGACAGACAGACGCGGTAGGGGACTTTGTTTTATACTATGTAATGATATTACTGAATGATCAAATACAGTTTAACCATCTTGTGATGATTTAAAAAATTATTTACTTAAGTATTTCATATACTGTTACTAAAATCAAACAACATAAGATAATCAGAAGGCAACGTAAACCTACAACAACTACCTGTAGTAATTCTTTGCTATATAGTTTAATACCCGTCAGTTATTTATTATCCCTTGTGAAAGAACGTGCTTGTGTTGTTATTATTAGCGCACATGCTTGCACGCGTAGTTTGAATTAGGACCACACGCGTATTTCCTTTGTTCTTGTATTCCTTCCATCTTTTACCTTTAGATGCATGATCTTTCTCACGCGAAAATAGTTTCACGCGGGAAAAAAACCAGCTAATAGAATACTTTAATAGTGTTTTTCGAGTTGATGTGCCGATATATCTATCGATGATTGCAAATATTATCTACCATTTAACTGAGGCCGACTGTTGGAAATATCATATCGTATGAAGTAATTGCCCACCAGCTAATAGCTGTAATTATTAAATTGTTATTTAATTATAGATAATTCATTATACAATTGACTTTTTTATTAATTAATTCATACAATGTTAGTATATGTACCTTCAAGGAAAAACATTGTTGCCAATCATATCTTCTTCCTACAATACTCGACCGCATACATATTTTTATTTAAGTCACATAATTATTTATATTAATTGAATTAGTATTCCAATAAAAAATCGTAAATATTTTTTCCTATTCTCACCGGCAATTATTGATAATTATTATTAGTCAATTTTTCGTCCTGTGTAGTTTGTCGCGCGGTTTTGTCCATGTCGGTTTTTTTTTGTTTTTTATCCCAGGCGTATTCTAGTAGAAACTCTACCTCTCTAGTAAGGGGTGGGTAAGTATTAGGTTCGAGTGTTTCCGATATAAAAAGTAAGTAACACTAGATATTACTTGCTCGCTTCTGGAGTATGGAGGGTAGAACTAGTTATAGAACTTCTAGTAAGTCAGAGTTCATTATATAGGTTGAATCGATAGGCAAATATTGATATATTATATATGTATTGTAGCATTCATATTATTAGTTTTAGTTTGGATTTAGTATAGTATGGTACGGTTTAGGCTTGAAGACGTTTTGTACGAATTAATTTCGGATCATATTGCTTATCACTTATCACTTTTATGTGATACGTATTTTGGTCAAATTAAACAATATCCTTATAAATTATAATATAACTAGCGGGCTTGGCGGTCGTTGTCCCGCCCTGATAATAAAGAAAAACCTAGACAAATTATATACCTAGCCCTTCCTATCATGAAAATGTGTTCAGTAGTGTCTGAGTTTATCGCGAACAAACAGAGAGACAGACGTGGCAGAGGACTTTGTTTTATAATGTAGTGTTTGTTAGTCTGCAACGTCTGATTAAAAACCTACATAACTGAATGTTTACTGAAACGCGTTCAGTGGTTTTTACGTGAAAGAACAACCAACGACTACTAATATACTATGCATAGATTATATAGACGATTATAACAGCATTCTTGCTACGATATTGAAATAAATATAGAAATTTGGTTACTAATATAGAATAATCAGGCAGACAATACAGACAGATAATTTATTGACGTATATATACGTAGGCTTTTTACTGTTATTGTTATGGTAGAACTGCTTAGAGAAACAATATCGACATTTGTTTAATATGACTTGCGAAGTTAAGACCTTTGCTTGAGACGTAAATTGAAAAAAAAAATACGCGCTTTTACAATGTTTGTTATTTTTTATATCTTGTTGTTTATTTTATTTCACGAGAGTACCTCTGTGATATACAACTTAAACGGTGAGTGGATAGAGTCTTTATTTTTATTCCAAGTCATATTTACAAACAATGTTTTAAAGAATAGTGCAAATTAAAAAAAAGTATATCTATCTTGTATACATATAATAGGAATAGAAATCTAACGAGTCTGTCCTTTTTCGATTTTCGTGAAATAATTGTTGCAAGTGTGCAGGTATAACTAATAGAATACATTTCAATCATTTTTAGCAATGTCTGTCTGTTTGTATAAACACGCATCACTGCTAAAGTGCTGGGATTTTGAATGACGGCTCGACTTAATTACGAGAGAAGAGTAGTAATCCATACTAACATTATAAAGTTGGAGGGTTTGTTTGTGCGTTTTGTTGAACGCGCTAATCTCAGGAACTACTGGTCCAATTTGAAAATCTTTCAGTGCTAGATAGTTCATTTATCGAGGAAGGCTATAGGGTATATATCATCACGTTAATACCAATACGAGCGGAGCAACAATGAAGAATGTTTCAAAATAGAATTTTTCTTTTGAGAGCTTCCGCAGCGTGTTAGCTTTAGCCCAAAGTAAATATTCCACGGGCGTAATTATTCCCTTCTGTCGCGGGCAGAAGCTAGTTACATATAACAAGAATGTAAATCTATCGTGTCTGTACTTTTAGATTTTTGTAAAAAAAGTTGTTGCTGGTGTCTAGGAATAAGTAATAAAATACATTTCAATCATTTAAAAAAATGTGTGTCTGTTTGTTTGGACACGCATCACTGCTCAAATATTGCGTTCATGATAAAACCTGTTCAAGAAAATCATAAAGCATGTCTTCAAGTAACATTTAGTCTTTACATCTCAAAGGGATTAGGCAGCGTTTTCGACGAAAGCTCCCAGGTGGCTTGACTTATTCCGACACTTCCAACAATTATCGTTATATTTCAACCAATTTACAAAAAATCTTAACAAATTATATACCTAAACTTTATTCGTGAATCACTCTATGACGTTGATTAACGAAAACCGCGTTAAATCCGATGAATGGTTTATGAGCTTATCGCGAACAGGCGGCAGTCGGCAGTCCTTATGACTGCTTCGACTTTTTTTTTAATTTGTCAATTCCTCTCTTTTCTCTTATGTATAATAAATATTCCTAAAATTATAGAAACAGAGTATGCACGCATGCCGGCGTTGTTTGCCCTCGATGACTACGATTTGTGTCTTACCGAGAATGAAGAAATTTACTGCGTATTGCGGTTAGACTTGGTCGACGATCCAGACAACGACCTGATGAAGCTCATCAAAGTAATTTCATTCATATTTTTAAGTTACAGAGAAACAAATTTATTTTCCATTGCGAAGCATATTTAATTATGCAACATTATTACTTATGTTTCGAATATTGTGCCAATATTCATGACTTGCCCTCATTATTTTAGACTATCTGATACCCGCGACTTGGTCTGTGTTGTTTATCATCTCTAGAGTATATTTTATGCGTAGAGGAAAAACATACGGCTACAAACACACGTCACTAAACGCGTAGTAATTTTAAGTATTTTAATAACTTTATATTAAATCAAGCTATCGTTATATTTTTTTAAAATAAAGATATAATATCTGTGAAGTAGATCTAAAAAAATAAATAATCGAAAATAATTCAGTAGTTTGTACGAGATACGCGGGCAACGGCAGACCTTATAAGTGTGTTTATATACTAGTGAGCCCAGCAGACGTTGTGTTGTCTTGAAAATAATAAATAGTTGCTTAGATATCGACGTATTGACGGGGCTAAATCACGTTTGCTAGCTAGTCAAGCTTTAACAAGGCGCTGTCGAAGCGCTCATGACTTACTGCAGCTTTTTAGTCATAATATCATTGATTAGTATATTTAGGCAAGGAATAATTATAATCATTTTGGATATAATAATTTCAATTGATATGTTACAGGAATACTCGAAAGAAACACTAAAACATTACAATCATAGTTATATAGAAAGAGGTGTGTGTGTGAAGAAAACTTGCAGTGAATTTATAAAAGACTATACATTCAATGGCAGTGCAGATGTGACATACATTCTTGAGGAGTGCCTCAACGCCACTATATTTAGATCTTACAAAGTGCAATCAAAGGTGTCACAAGTATATTATTGCAACAGGAAGGATGTTAAAAGCGAGATAAATCTTCTTGATTGGTGTGTAGCCGGTGTGTTCTTTGCAATTGTGTTAATCAACCTTATTGGAAGCTTATATGATTACGTTCTTAACAACAATCAGGAAGAGAAAAATCAAGGTAAATACTACAAAATCGATAAAGCTACGATAACGGATGAAACACTGAGAAGTTATTACAAATTAATGTCCACGTTACTGGTTTTTTTTCTGATATGCAAATAAGAAATTAGTACATAGGCATAGATTATTAATGTATTTTTAAAAAAATCAACATAAAGTAATTTCCCAGGGCGCTCTAAAGTGTCATATACATAACAGGTCTATTGGAACGATTAAAAATTAAATTAGCAATGCTCGCTAATCTAACGTAGCAAAATGGGAAATAATTATATCGAATACACACAATTACATTACTATCAAAAATATCGATAATTATTGCTTAGTATGTGAGAGAATTAGCTGTGAGTAATATACTATAATCAGTGTACCTTAATGTCCCAGCGGAAACACACAACACAACACAACACGCACAGAGACAGACACGATTGAACGCGACACAGGTCGTCCGGTAACAAACTTGCACATGGAGTCGCTCGAAGGCCTCAAAAGAAGCCGATCAATTCCTACTCGATAGTGGTCCGGGGACCATCGATAGGCATAGTGTGCAGCACCTCGTCCAGCAGCTGCAGCGCTCTGTGTAAATGTACTTCGACCCAGCATGGGGTCTCTTTACTAAAATCGGCTGAGTGCCTTAAGCGCTCGCCTTAGTAGTCCGGTGAAGCTGTTAAGACCTTGCTTGGTCAATAGCGTAGTCAGTTCGAAAAAAAAAAAAAAAAAGGTTTTTTTTCTGCCACGCTATGTGTCTTCAAAAGCAAGTACAGTAGGAAAGGACCTACCTTTACCGTGATTACTATTAGTTTTGTCTCATCAGCTCCTGTTCTTACCACTTATCTCGTAATCTTGTATATGTTTGTAATATTGTTCGGAAACATACAAAGGTTCCAGAAAATTTGTATCTCTCAGGTTAAGCTCGAATTCCATTACCATGTTAAGAAAAACTATATACAGTGCTGATGTAGCCATTCCCATTACCCATACAACACAATTGCCTCTTTTGTTAAAACTTGTAGAAGTGTTTCTTCAGAGTTATCCAAAACGTTTCCTTCTCGACTAGGCTACGAACTGACTGAGTAGTATACACGGAAACTACAGTTAGACATCTTCGTTTCACCACTGCTTTTAGAGATATTATTTTGTCATTTACAAAATTGGTTTTTACGATACGAATATTATAGAAGTGTGCTTCTTTATCTGTTTAGTTACTCCGTGTTTCATGTATCGTGCCGATACGTATGGCATAAATTTATAGCTCAATCTGATGTTATAAATGAGATTTTGATATCGTTAACTATAGTCAAATTTAGGATTTCACCCTACATAGCAATGTTCCAGGAAATTAGCATAAAAGCGCTTTGTAATGGCTGTTGTTATAAAACTCTAATCTTTAATACTTTAAGAATAAAAATAGTAAATAAACTTATTTTGTAAATATTCTAGGAAATAAATTCTTATTGAGTTTTTCTATTAGACGAAACTGGGAATGGTTAGTGAACTCCAAATTTGAAAACGGTAAATTGGGAGGACTGAAAGGATTTTATGGAATAAGGTAAGGATAGTAAAAACAAATTTATTAATTAACCTCTCAGGACAACGAACTTTTGAATTTAGTCTGTCAATCAAACACAGCAGAAACGTTAGATAGCATTTTTCGTTAAATTAAATTTTCTTTATCTTAATTTTTGATTTAACATATTTTCAAATATTGTTTATTTTGTTCATTCTAGGACATTGACAAACTTATTAACAATTTATGGTCACACAGTATCTCTCATTGGAGCTGGATTTACAGACAAACCACACTCATTGGAAAAGGTGAAATATTTATCAAAGATATCGGTTACGACAATTAATATTACTGCAATGCAATAAACTAATATAGCAAATACTTGGACGAATAACCCATGATGGTTCCAATTATGAAGATTATAAGTAGTACAACGAAAATGAATCCTTTTATGTTAGGTGCTGATGGAGATCTCAATAGAGTTTCTTAAAAATGTTAATTTCAATCCACTCTCAGCTGAAGTCCCTGTATCACTACGAGCTTCAATTATTTTATCTACTTATTTTCAGACATTCAACTCATCACTATACCTTCTCCTATATAATGGAACGATGGTTGTGCAAACGTTCTTCCTCATGTCGGGGTTTTTATTGACATATAATTTCTTGATGCGCACCGAAAGTTCCAAATCAAAAATCACGTGGACTACAATCCCTATGGGAGTATTCTTGCGTTGGTGGAGGTAACTCAAATACGTTACTCTTTATCCTCTTCAGCGGCTTACAAATATTCAGACAAGTAAAAAGTATAAACGAACAGAAGACCTGGAGATTTAATACAACTACAGACACCGTTATGTTTCTGCCTAACAGACCGTAAACATATCTGTATATACATATCTGCAGGTAACCAATGACGCCACGTAATGCATCAAATGGCGCATTAGACTTAAAAGTAATCCTTACCCTGATGGTAACAGTTTTTTAGAAAATTGTATAGCTCATACCACCCTTGAGTAAAGGTGTCTGGAAAGTCCTCAGTCTACAAGCCATTTATTTATCTATTACAAATTCTAAACAGAAGTTTTACAAAAACAGAATTTCATAGCTGTAAAATTATGAAACTATTTTTGATGGCAAGATAGTTTCTTCCTCAAGCTAATTCACAGCTATCACATCCTTAATTAAAATGAATTATTGTTAAAATTATTATCAAATCAGGTAACGTAGCTAGTTAGCTCATCATTCCACTTGTGAATTTCCCTGACAGTTTTGTGTTCAATGTATTCAAATTATAAAAATTCAACTGATTGCAGACTAACTCCAGAGCTGGCCATGACAATAGCATTCACAATGACTTGGCTTCGACATCTCGGATCCGGGCCGCTCTGGAATTTTTATGTAACCAGCTCGGTTGTAAATAGCTGCCAAAAGTACTGGTGGTCCCACATCTTTTATTTCAATAACTTCATACCAGATAATAAACACTGCGCTATCCATACATGGTAAGCAAGTTTTCTTAGTATTAAACCTTTGCCACCTTAATAGTTGTGGCGTTCCCTGCTAAGCCCAGGAAATTAATTGTAAACAAAGTAATCCCATATTAATATGTGAATATTTATACATGATTTTTCTTATGTTTCAGGTACATTGCAGCAGATTTCCAATTATTCCTCATAGGGTTGATTGTACTTGTCGCAACGACATCTAGAGGCCGTGGTGTAGTGCTCTCACTTCTTCTTGTTCTTTCTCTAGTCTTACCCGCATTTCATGTTTGGTTGCACGATCTCGAGGCTATAGCGTTTTTGACCCCTGAGTAAGTATCTTTTGTACCATTTTTTTATTGTCATCTTAGTCAACCAATTTCTTCTTTGGAAACTATTTTGTCGCAAACCCATTAGTATATTCTTATAGCTACAATAATGGACCAACTTCAAATCTAGTTAACGTTTAAAAGATTGTCGTAAATTTTTAATTTATAATACGATAGTTTTCAATTGATCTCTATCTTCTAGTTACCACTGATATACTTAAATTCAAATAGTAGCTCTAATAAATAAGGTTCATGAATTGTCATTGGCAAGAAGTACAAGTTTGATTTGCGTTCATACATCAAATGCTACCTCATTGGCGGCTTATATTTACTATTCTCAACCTGTTTATGAAACTGTTTGTAACTCATGTATTTATGCCAATATTATAATCGGTATCAGATTCTTTAGAAGATACGGTAGCGATACGTTTTACTACCTCCACATCTATGGGCACAACAACCTGTCTAGCTATACCATTGGAATGATCACAGCTATTCTTATACACAAGTGGCAGAACAAAGCCATTGATCTCTCTGAAACCAAGGTGAGTTTTGTACTTACAAAGTATTCCGTTATAAAAATTCTGAACCTAAAAATTATACTTTACACTGATCTTAGTAACATTTCTAAAACCTTTAATAGAAATTATTTTCTTAGACGGAAAAAGCATATAGATCAACCTAAAAATAAAGTGTATTAAAAATGGCCCTATGGGTTTTGCAAAGATTTCTGCGAGATTCAATCTAGATTCCAACAAGCATAGTATATAATACACGTATTTATAATGAATTACTTATCAAACTCGTTAGATTTCACCTCGTATCTGGATGAGCTAAGTGTTTTTTTGCAATACAACTGGGACTGCTGAACACTTTTATTGGTTCTTTTTAATGTCAACACCTTTTGCAGCAGAATATTTTTAAGGAGAATAAAAATGTATAGAAGTCTATCAGCTAGTCTGGGTTGGATGTTTTATTAGATACATGTTTACCATAGCAAAATAAAAAAATAAGTTTACACAAATGTCCGTAACTCCAAATACCTGAAGCTATTAATTTTCTTAGGAACTGTTTTTCAATACAAATTAATCAATTCCCAGATTCATTCATTTTTGTTTTAGCTCTATACAGCCCTGTTATGGCTAGTTGTACCAGGAATGGTTGGAGTCATTTATTCTACCAGTTTAGTCTATATCGCACATGAGAGGGCATCTCTCGTGGTCCGCATGCTGTACGCTGCAACGCATCGATTTGTACTGTCTCTCATAATCGCCTTCGGGGTCATTGGCATGGTTATGAAATGTCGAAGTAAGGATTACACTACGAATTATATACATTTTAAAGTTTAGAAATTAATTAATTCCCGTTGTAATGCCCACAAAATAATGGCACTTCTATTGTGGAATTGCAACCACCACACCCATACAGGCCAGGTACTTAACAGGACTGTATAAATTGGCTGAAGGTAGATACCCCTTTAACATAACTGCCGAAAGTATTTCATTATAACCGTGATAAAAGCTCACTTACCTGATTATTCTACGCCACTGTTGCCGCTGTCGAGGAATTACCAGTTTCCAAATCACGCATTACACAAACAACAAAACAGATTTTCTTGCCTCGTTGGTAGTGCTGAAAAAGTAGTCCGAGTGCGAGCGCGGGTTACGGACAAGTGACCGATCATCTCCAATTTTTGATATGTATATGATGTGTCAAAAATAATTTAGACGACCCCGTGTCTAATTAATCGAGTAGTAAAAGTAAAGCATATATCATTTTAATGACTATCGTTGTATACACGCTCGAAATCATGACAAAACATAAAATTGTCATAATACACAGCGGGACGCGTGTGCCTTGCATGCATGTTACGCACGCGTTGCCTGCACATTACGGACACATTACGCATGCGTTCCGTACGCATTACGTGCGCATTACGGACGTATTACGTGCACATTACGGACGCGTTACTTGCGCATTACGTGTTCATCGGTGCTGCGGAATTAGCCATGGTCGCCATAAATTGTAGAGTTTCAGGTTCAATTTCAGTCACAAGCAGATTTGCAAAATAAAATAATAAGATTTGCGAATATTAAAGGTGTTTTGATCTTGGGGTCTTGAGATGACTTTTGCTCTTTTTTACAAGAATGACAGAGAAATTTTCTTTCTTATTTTAAATATAAATTTCAATGATACAAATGAAGATTTTTAACATCATCCAGCCCAAACAAAATATGAGCACTACAATTACAATGACAACCAGCAATAAATACAATTGAGAGTAGATACTAAAACGAATGTTCATAAAACCATTGAACCTAAACAACATATTAAAAAATGTAAGTCGCTCAGGAGCCTTAGGTTCTTTTTTGGCTGTTATTAATCCTATTGAGTATTCTCAGAATCCTTCCCGCCGGGGTCAACAAGGAACATTAAGAATGTCCATTCTAGTTCTTCTATTATACCCTTTTACACTAATTACAAAATACTCTGTAACATTTTTCTATTAGGCCCCTTAAATACAGTTTACATAAAATAGAAATCAACTGCTTGTACGTATAAGAAAGCAAATCAAAACTTGATAAATATTGTTCCTGCGGACGTTCCGTATATAACAAAGTAATTAATCTGCTAATTCAGCCGTCGTATTTTTCAGCAATTCTACGTAAAATCGTTGAGTGGCGAGGATGGGTTGTGCCCAGTAGACTCACATACAGCGTTTATCTCATACATTTCAACTTCATTTATATTTTGTTGGGCGTTAGATATACTATGATTCCAGTCTCTTTCTGGTTTTTGGTAAGTATCTTGTATTTCTATTTACAGACAATAAGACATTTGTCAATAACTTTTAAAAATGTCTGGATAGGTTTCTCTACAATAATTCACACGAGAATTCAGCTAAGTTAGGAATTTAAGTATGTAATTTTTTCCGTTACCAGTACCATTATGTATTCTTCAGAGAGTACGATATAGCGGGTAGGACTTACGAAAAATCAATTCACTAATAATTAAACTAGACTTAAATTTTTATATCACAATATGGAATAGTAATACTCTATAAATTAAATATATTTGGTTATAGAGTACTGTGATCAAATGTATATAGTCAAATTAAATACGTAATTAGATTTTACTTTACAGTTCCGCTTAGAATGATTGATCGCTGCCACATCTCACTACAACAGAAAACTTTTAATTTTTTTTTCGCAACGTATTCCTGATAAAGTTGAATGTGGGATACCAGGACCCACAAAAAATATGGTTGAACCCGTTGGTGGTCGACTTTCATTTGATTTTTATGAAGTAAAATTTTTTTAAGCCACGTTCAGCGATTTAAAAAAATGTATATTTCAAAACTTTTGGGTTCGCGTCACCTATGACCTTGAAATGCTTATTACGTATTTCGATTGCGCCAGACTAGCGATGCGTAATACAGCAGCCTATGTACATATAATATAATGATATTTTGTATTAAGATTGTGTAGCCATCATATGTCTAATTAATTTATAAATTGTATAAACATATACATAATTATTGGTCGAAGTGCTAATGAGTGTAAAAATCAGACTAATGTTGATAAGTTAAATTTAAAAATTATGAAATGTTTATATATAATTCAGAGTACGATATGCTTATATATAACGACGCTGTATTTTTGCTTAAAGTTGGAGGTCCTGAGTAGTCCTGCGTTCAATTTTTTTTTAATTAAATAAACTTGTTAAGGTATAGCTTATGATTTGGAAACGCTAGCGAATCAATCACTTCGCACGATCAAAAAAGGTATAATGTTTGTGTTTCTCTTGAAATCGATGTTGACATTTTTATATTATTTGCTCCGGACAAAAATGATGATTTTTGCGACCTCTATAGACGATCTTTAATTTTCTAGAATACGATTATTGTCCCGAAAGTAGTTCATGAATTTGTCACTCACTGAAAATATATCAGTAAAAAGTTTAAATATTACTCAAAATTTAAATAATTCAGAGTAAAATTGATTTCAAAATTTAGAGAAGGACACAGTTATTCCATTGTCTTGAGTTTTCACTTTTGCCGGCAGTCCTTATAACTGCATCGACTTTTTTTTTCACTGAGGTGAGGTACTGTTCAATTAATTCTAAGAGGAAGTGCAAAGTAACATCCAATCAAATATTTATGATAGATTTTCGGAAAGTAATGTCTTCATCAATCAAATATACAGAAAATCTTTATATATAAAAATCCAGTGTGATGGTGTTTGTCCACGATGAACTCCGAAACTAGTCAACCGATCATCATGAAAGTTGGCATTTTTGTATAACTAGCTTTTGCCCGTGACTTCGTTCGCGTGAAATAGTTACTTTGGGCTAACGCAGTGAAAGCTCTCAAAAGGTGAAAAATCCGATTTTGAAACATTCTTCATTTGTGCTCCGCTCCTATTGGTCTTAGCGTGATGATATATCTATAGCCTTCTTCGAAAAGTAAGCTATCTAACACTGAAATAATTCTTCAAATCGGACCAGTAGTTCCTGAGATTAACGCGTTCAAGCGAATAAACTTTTTAGCTTTATAATCTTTATATATAAATTTCTTCTGTACGTTTGTATGTCACTGAACTCCTCCCAAACGGCTGGACCGATTTTGATAAAATTTTGTGTGCGTGTTCCAGTGGATCCGAGAATGGTTTAGATTCACAATTGCACTCGGTAGGTGGGGCTACGGTTGAATTTTAGATTTTTTTTTACTATCAAGACAGGACAACGTCCGCCCGTCCCGCTAGTATTAGTATAGATTTGGTCCAACGTGAGAGATAGGATAATTTATATTTGGGTTAATGGCGTCGATATTTTTTTATTATAAATTAAATGATCGTCATTGTTATTAATTGTAAGTTTCATCAGTCTCGAACAGATGGCGCTTTAAATTAGTTTGTTAACGGAAAACCGTAAGACCAACTGTTATAGATATCTCATAGATAGCACTACATTTTAATTTTGAATTTCATATCGCATTTTAATTTATTTTTCCGTTTTTTACCCCCAACAGATTTTAGGCAGACTCGTTACCCTATAATACCAAATAATCTATCATAATTTTTATTGAACATGTAATAGTTGAGCCACAGCAACGCGTGGCCGGATCTGCTCGTAGATATATATAAGAGAATCACTTAAACCGTATACTAATGAATGTTAAAAATAAAAAGCATAAGCGCTTTTCTCAGAGTAATAAATAATTGTCAGTAACTGTCGGTTCAGTGTGGATTGTACTTTCAAACCAGTTGCTGAGTTTTTTGCCATTTCATCAATATTTGTAGTATTTTTAATAATTATGGTCTAATATCAGCAACGCTATTAAAACATGATTTATTTTCTTTTTCAGCATATTTACTTTTTCGGAATAGCAACGTTGTCGTACCTCTTATCGGTACCTTTCTTCTTGATGATAGAAGCTCCGCTAAATAGTACGATGAAGAATATAACTTCTACGCGGGGGAAATCTATTAATAATAATAATGTATGAAATAATTTTACAAGTGCGTATTAATTCTTTTATTTAATTCCACTCTTTCGACTTCAAATGCTTGAATTTTTTCAACTTTATTCTTATATACATATGGATTTGAATATATGATATTAGTAAGAGATAATTTTGTACCGAGCTTCAATATATTTACTTATAGTGTTAAGAAATATGGAGCGGGAACCCTTATGAATGAAACTAATACGTATAAACAAAACAAATGTGCTTACATCCTCGCCAAACGTTTCGGCTGCTCTGAATATAGCTTTAAGTTCGGTTTTGCGCACAGTATAGTCAAAAGATTAACACAAAACAAAGTCAATATGTTATATAAATATTTAAAATTGACATAGGTTGTCCATTCTTATTTAATTATGATTCAAATAGATATATGCTTATTATTTTGATTAATAGGGATGTGACAGTAAAATTACCATGTTAAAATTCTCAGAAGGTTTTGTATGTGAATCGATGATATGACTCTGATCGTGTAGTCTTGTAAACGCATTAACAACTAGTTTACGAAAACCTGTTTATTTGAATTCAGCGGAAATATAGATACATAAGAGATATACATACACCGCAAGAAATCAGACATAAAAATGAACAGACAATAAACATTAAATCATTACTAGAGTAACAAAATAGTAAAACTAGAAATTAACAACTAGCTGAACAATAAAGTAATAGACAAAGCTTAAACACTAATAACTTCCCACATTAGGTATCTGTCAATAATAATTAGCTTCAGATAAGATTTTATCATTACCTAGTTGCCGAGTCTTAATTGATCGCGTACTTTAATTAAATGATACGTCTTATACAGTATATGTTTCTATCGATAGGGTATATCTTATACATTCGAAGTAAACAAGTAATTCGTATTAAACATTTATTTATAATGAGGCAACGTCTTCCATGCAACGTCATTTTTGAAGTGGCTTCTAATAACACCTAGAAACAAAAAATAGTAACAAATAACAGTAAAAAAAAATATGGCATCAGCATGGATATATTTTTATAGCTCAACCTAAAAATCAAGTGCATTAAAAGATGGACCTACAAATTTTGAAAAAATTAATGCGAGGTTTAAACTTAAGAGGTATAGTATAGAATACCCTTACTTTTAATGAATAATTTGTCAAACTCATTAGAGTTCACCTCGTATGAGGATGAGTTACTTATTTTTTACAATACAACTGCGCCTGCTGAATTGTTTAAGTGACTATGACAATATTAATGCTGATTATTTTTGCAGCAAAATATATTTAAGGTATATAAAAATATGAATAAATCCGTCAATTTAACTGCAGGATTGTTATGTGTTGAACGATATGTAAGCTATATGCATGGATGTTTTTAAAAATTAATCAATTCCCGTTGTAACCAGTAAGGACAGTTCTATCGTGAAATAAAGTTCATCTGGACTGAGTTCATCTTGTATTGGGTTTTCAGAGTTAAGCATCAGTGGCGAGGTATGTGCTACACGTTTTCCATTATAAACGTTACAAGTATTTTCAAAGCTTTTTAAAATTCACAAGCATAGATTTTCAGAATAATCTGTAAGAGTTCAGGATATGAAATATAGGGTAGTACCGGTTGCGCACTCTCATCGGGTGCTCGATGGAGAAGCTTTCAGGAGAACACACCTTGTAGACTCTCGGTGTGTCACTTGAATTACGGGCATTGTTCACCTTACCAGCCACGATGGATCTGGAAATATCTGTTGAATTTTGTCTTGGTGTTTTTAATGACCACACTTACTTAAAAATAAACCATAAAAACACTGCAGAGTTGACGCGGGCCATACCATGAGATTGCTAGCTTTAATACACGTAGGTTGACTCTGTGATTGTAGGATCTGTTTATTGTGTTAGCTATGGATTGCAGTGTCCGTAAGTAAGTGGTGAATATTGACGCAGTGTATGTTCAATATTCATTACACGACTTGTGTTTAGCAAGCACATTGACTTCTCGCTGAAGACTCCTTTCGGTGGCGGCCGCCCCGAACGTTTCAAGAGGAAGAACCTGCGCAAGGGCCAGGGCGGAGGTGCTACCAATGATGAAGAGGAAAATTATACCAATTATTTCTTTCTCTCTCTCACCTTCTTCCTTCCTTTCTTCCCTCATTCCTTTCTTTCTTCCTTCCTTTCTTTCTCTCTTTGTTTTTTTCTATTGGGACCTCATTAAAATAGAGCGATATATATCACACTGGGTTTATAATTTCTTTTAAATAATTAGGAGGTACACTACATATTTTCCTATTCAGTAAACGTCACACTACAATACAGTTTAAAGGTTCGCTAATTCGTTAATCATGGTAACAATTTAATGTTTGTATCTGAATTTATCTTCGAAACAGCAGAGTCAATTTTAACGATGTGACCTCAAGGCTACCGCTGATATTAATAACAATTGGAAAACCTAGAACTTTAAGAGACCAAGGAAATAATTGTCAAGAGATAATTATTCGAGTTATTAAAATAATCATGCGGGAAGGTAAATGGGTTTATTATTTAGAATTCGATAATATTCGTATGTTAACTGATATAATTAATTCAATTAACAAGAACATCTGTTTATAAAATTACAGATCTTTTCGAAGTAATGCTTGTACGAATCAAGGTTTTTATTTGTTTGAAAAACTAAAACGTTATGTCAGTGCAGTTTTCTATCACGATTTGTGTTTTGGTGCTGTAATTGTTTATAAGAAAAATAATCTCTAGATTATACGGCCAGAATCAATGATATTTATAGCTGTTAGTATAGATACTAATAATTAAAAAATAATATAATCTATACATTAGACTTTGAGAGACGCGCGCACAAGCCTACTCCTCTGTTATTTTCTTTAAATAGAGTATAAATGATATTCATTGTTAATTCATAATTATGCGTATTTTATTAATAACTAGTTGTATCCGCAGGTCCGTACGCGTTTTTAAAATTTGTATTAAAGAAATAAAAAATTGTGAGGCCATCTACAATTATAGAAATGCTCTTTAAAACAATTGTAAGTACGACACGCACGCCCCTTACAGTAAAATGTAACGTATACATTAGATATATAAATACTAACAGTGTGGCAAATGAGGTTTATTATCAGCAACATATTTGGAACCTTAACCCACCACGTAACTACCTCAGTGCTCACTTACACTGTATAAGGAACTAATGAAAAAATGACTTAAAGATACATAATGATACAATATGCCCATATTATCAATAAGTAATACGTTTATGGTCTTATTAGAAAGACCCCTTTTATCTTTAAAATTACTGTTAATAATTATAATGTTAAATTGTAAACAATTAATGAGCTGACGTCTTGAGATCTTGCATAAATATAAAACTTTATATCTATCTAAACAGTTTTTAATATTTGACAATTTAAATATAATAAAGTCGCTGCCAAAAGACAATATAATTCAGAATACATACAGATATATGAATTTCCATTATATTAGTCTTCCAGCACAACGCACGTCTTACGCACATGTTTACAGTGAACAGCATATTTTTGCTAAAATTCATGCGGACGAAGTCGCGGGTAACAGCTAATCTAAAATAGAATAACTTAAATTACTTTTTATACGGTCAGCAATCTCTCAGTGAAAGTCCCGTGGAAATCGGTCGAACCGTTTTGGAGATAGCAGTGCGGGCGAAGCCACGGTTAACAGCTAGACTAAATTAAGTATAATAAAGGGAATAAGCACATTTAAAAATGCTAAAAATACATTGAAAGTAAAAAAAACAAAGTAATTTGAATTATTAATTGATTACTTACTCATCTTGCACATTTCTCTGTGTAACAAGAAAAAGCCTTGAAAATTGGTAACGTGAAATGGGCTTGCATTTATTTATGAATATTTATTCTTACAAGAGTTTTTATTTATTTAATATTATTAATTTATTTATTTCATAAACTTCTAAATATTTCCAATTATAATAAACTAGCAGGCCCGGCAGACGTTGTCCCGCCCTGATTATGAAAAAATCCTTGACAAATTATATACTAAAATCATCATCGATCACTCTATCCACCGGTGAAAACCGCATGATAATCCGTTCGGTAGTTTTTGTGTTTATCGCGAACAGACAGACAGACAGACGCGGTAGGGGACTTTGTTTTATACTATGTAATGTAAATGATTACTTGGTTCTATTTTACAAGTTTATTAATAAGTTTTATAAGAATAATTAATACTTAATTTCAGTATTTTTACACTCTCGAACGCGACAACTGTATACGAAAATAATAATGTTTAAAAACTTGATTATTCTTTCAACACTTACATTCATTCAAAAAGCTGATAGTATTATATATAGATTAAATGGTGAGTTTACAATTTTTTCTATTTTAATAAACTTTGGTAGTCATCGAGAAGACTCAAAAAACTCGATATTGTTATTCGTTTGTATATATTAGGTCTACGAAACTGTGTTTAATTAATCTTACAATTTGTTATTATAATTTTTATAAATATATTTAAAATTAAACACTTTTGGACGTAAATACAGCTTACACTACCTATTGAAACGGTGCGTATTGAAGAAATATAAAAGAAAAATAACTAAAAATTAAAGTGTACCTTAAATAATAAAATACCCAACTAAAAAAATAAACAATACTGATACTATCTATTACACATAAAACAAAAGCAAAAATAACAGTTATAAGAATGAAATAATTTCAAGAGTAATTACGATAATGTTGCTTTAATTTGGTTTTAAATTAGGCTAAAGGACAACAGAGAAATAAATCTATATCTTTTTGAATGTTGTTATACGACGAACACATACTATAAATAGAAGAATGCTGACCTAAATTGGTTCTCGATAGTATTAAGGCAAATGTTTTTCGGTTAAGCAAACGACTAGATGGACGAGGATTACAGAAGGACAGTCTTCTTAATATCTCTGGAGCATCTACATATCCGTGAATTAATTTGTACAGAAAAACAACATCAGCCATCTTTCTACGAATTTGCAGTGGCTCTATTTTTTAATGTAATAATCGTTTATTGTATGAGTCTAGACTGCGACACTGATTATCAAAGAATGCATGATGATATAGGAATTGCTTTTGGACTCGCTCAATTCTATCAATGTGGACTTGATAGCAGGGGTTCCATACGATACTGCAATATTCTAAGATGCCACGAACAAGTGTTTTATAAAGAAAAATTGTTAAGGATGGCTGTCTAAACAGTTTCGTTAGTCTATTTATAAAATAATATATAATTTTTATGATAACTATTAGGTAACAGCTCGATTTAATCAACTATATACGTTATGTAGTTATGCGTATATTTAACTTAAAATAATTAGTCATAACAGGAACAACACGTTAACAAAACCTACTCCAGAAATTTAGAAATCAAAATCAAAAATTCTATAATCAATTTAGCCCTTGAGTAATCGATTGTAAATGTCAAAACTACCACCGGTTCGGAAAACAACCCAGTCCTCGAGATGAACCGGCAAGAAACTCGGTTTGATTTATCTTTTCATTATACATAACATAGCACAACATATTTTTATGGACATATACAGTATCATTCGTTTTTAGTGCATGCACAGGGATAGGTGTAATTTACAGACGTCACCATCGTTCACATATTGATCCACCCTGTAATAGCCTTTATCTATTGACCTGGTACTTGAACTTACTATCTGGCAAATCGGTACTTTGGGACTTTGTTATAAAATCTATCACTATTACCTAAACAACTGTTACTGATTTTAGTGAGTCTTAGTGAAACATAGAGTGACCAGTTTGATATTGTTTCTAGTATTTAGACTACGTTGGTCTTTTACTAAATTCAAATAATCTTAATTTTGTAGGTTTAAGGTTGTATAATAATGGACGATAGTGTCAGTGTATTGCGTAAGTGGCGCCGATTCAAAGACCTTCTAAAGATCAGACATGGATCACTAACTAAAATACAATATTAACTCTTTATAATATGATTCAAGGGCCCAACGTTTTTTCATCATAAAAAACTTCCATTTTTTCTTTTCTGCCTTTTTTACCCATCTTTCGAGTGATTTGCCGGCTCGACTGTCGATAACATCTTACAGTTTCAGACCCTGGCATGTACGAACGATTTTTTTCCTAATTTAATTTATTACTACTATCGGCTGATTGTAAAGGAAAACATCGTGAGGAAACCTGAATCTGAAAAATGTTTTTGTAGGTAGGTCACTGATGAACAGATTAAAGAGTGAGGGTGCGAGAATGGACCCTTGTGGCACACCTAAGCGTATCGGGTGAAGTGAGGACAATTCACTTTCCATTTTCTAAAGTCCTATCGGTGAGATAATCGCGTATTATATTAATTAACCTAGCGGGAATATGAAAATGGGATAATTTATGGATGAGCCCTTCATGCCAGACCTTATCGAAAGCCTTTGCGACGTCGGAAAAGACTGTTATTGTGCGTTTTGGTTTAGGATTCGTCGGATACGAATGAGGATCGTGATGTCCCACGTCTGCCTTTTATTTTCGCGTGAGTTTCCAGTACACCACGTGGTACGGCCGGATGTCCTCCAGATAGCTATCCCACATGTTAGCCCGGATCTCTGAAATACCAGCTCTAACCTTCTTACGTAGTAACCGTAATCGATCGCGATTCTCTACAGACGGATAAGTGTTGTCAGCACGAGTCGCGGCGTTTTTTACCATGATCAACGCTCTCACGTCGTCCGAGAGTATAAAGCGGCGATCGTTCACTGCTTGTACCTCTTTCTAGGTCTCCTTGACGGCGGTCTGGAGATAGTCGACTAGGGAATCGATAGCCAGATCCGCGTCGGCTTTAGACACCAACACTTCGGGATCCTGTCTAATCTGATTGACGAAGGATTTTCTCTGAAATATCGTTCGAGTTTCGCGTAATCGGCCACCCTTACCAACGGGTACATAAACAGCCGAAATTGCAAGCAACGGCGTCTCTCACCGAGGTAAATAATAAACAGCCGATAACTTCAACTAATAGCGTTTGAAGTTATTAGTAACACCCCCGATATAGTCAATAGCGCGGTATCGCAGGTCAATAGTGGCCCTCCTGATATATATTTTTATACTTATATTGGTGAGCACTTCTTCGTCTTGGTCACCTATTTATGATATAGATGATATTAAACTCTGCACGAGCGATCCTGAAGGGTTATTCTGCATGTTAAAATTAGAGGTGATAACAGATGAACCGAGTCCCTTACTGGATATGATTCACGTAAGCAATTTTTAAAACAGTCTCAAGATTCGTACAGATGCCAATGTAAGCTTAAATTAGCGACATCAGTTATATTTTATTTGGTAATTATTAGATCACGTAATCTTTTGTGAATGAATTATTATTTCTCGAGTTACATTGCAGTACTGGAAATCAGCTTGGTGGCTAAATTCTACGTATCCAGTAAATATCAGCCATTCGTATTTGAACACATCATCATAGATCAGAAGTACGTTTTGTATGCGAACTGCGGACTACAAAGCGAGCTAGATTTTTACGGTATTTCACATCCAGTCGCATACTGATTGCAATGAAGTGTGAACTCAAAGTTTACACCGACTTCTTCCCAATCGTACGACCAGCGGAAGACTTTTAATTGTCTTCCATCATTGTTTTGACCTCGAAAAAAAATTGCATTAAGTAAAGTGAACTATACCAGAAAGCATATGTGTTTGTTAAAACGAGGGCTAAGCTTGTTTTTTTGATTTGCTGCCACTGTCCTCAAACCTGCTTCTAAGGGGCTGTATTTTTTTGTAAAAGTCACAATAAGTAAATCGTGACATGATTAATTAGATATTTTATTCAGTATCTAAAACTACTACTTTCTGGGAGATTCGCTGATAAAAAACTGTGGTTTCTCAGACAAAGTTAAACATGGGTATGTCTTCCATAAGTCTTATATGCATCTTTAGAATTGTACAGTAAATATATTAGAGCACATATTCTGTAAACAAAGCCACCAGTGAATTATTATATTATCACCTAGTGTGTTCATCACTAAAAATGTTGTACATTTATCAACACCTGAAAATTATGAAAAAGGTATGCCTTTCTTAGGAAATCTTTGTTGCGTAATGAAAATATGTTACGTTGTTGGAATAAATATGTTTATGTATATTATACGGAGAAATAAATGTGAAACTTAAAATAATTCAAATGAAGGAAGTACATTTTAAAATTACAGGAGTATTCAGAAGATAAAATGAGGCACTTTAATCACTCCATCTTACAACGCGGTACGTGTCTCACAAAAACTTGCAAACAGTTCTACAGCGACAAACTGGATCTAAAGTCGACCCTTGAGAGATGCTTTAACGAGTCTCTGTGGCGTGACTATCGGTTGCATGCGAGAGTCAAAGATGGCTACATTTGCAAAAAATATAAACAAAACTCTTCAATGGATGTCACTAATGCAGATATGATTTTTGCGGCAGTGTGTGGTGTTCTATTGATGTTGAACATTCTTGGGAGCTTGTATGATCTACGGACGGATGGAAATGAAGGTGATTTCGACAATGAATGAATTGGTTTCGACTAGAAAAAAAATATGTTACCCTTTGGAAAACTATTTGTAGAGCAGTGAGACTTTCTTATTCCATTGCTGCGCATGTTTTGCAAAAATAGCCAATTGATAATATGTTTGTGGAAAAAAATCACGTGAGTTGTACATGGTCGCATTATCTCGTGGATTGTTCTTTGTCTAGCCTTTGGTTCTAAGCTCTTGAAGATAACGAGACGTTTTACGGTTTATTGTCTTTTGGAAATATTTTAGTTAATATTTTCAGTCTATAGTCTAATAAAAATAACATGTAATTAACTCGAGAAAAGGCAAGTGAATAACACAAAGGCGCAAGGTAGATGTAAAGCGGTCCGAGGTTCTCAAAGAAAGTAAAATAGCTTGCAGTCGTATTTTACAAAACAATATGATGAAGAAAACTATTTGGTAATTTTTCTTAAGTCGAAATGTGATCGTGTTATGACAATTGATGAAGTAGGGTTTTTCCTTATGAATATTCTGCAGCCCTTTACCCAGGTGAAGGGGCTGATGGGACTGTGTAAATAGGCCCCACCAGGATATGCGATAAAATAAATAGGAAGTTCTTTATAGCGCCTGCATGCTCCGTACTCGACCAATGAGGTACAGACCAGAAACACATCTCATTATTTGGAGCGCAGCTATTAAATTTATTTATAAGATGCTATCCAGGATTATGATAACTAAAATAAGATACGAAATGTTTGATTATTTTTCTCGCTCTGTCTCTTTCTATTCCCCCTCCCCAGGAGCGTTGAATGTTTAACGCAACAGTGCTTTCATACCCCCTTCATGGTAGCGTTAAACGTTCAACGCAACCTTGTTGGAAGTCGCATTCGAAGTTTAACTTCAAAAATATTTAAATGACATAATTTGTAAATTGTTATCATTATCATTAGTTTCTCTTTCACATATATTGGCACTTCGAATAATAATTGTATAATTTTCTATATAGTTTATTAATTCATCAAACATATTATGGGCTGCACGATCTCAATACAGAATATCAATTAACTGTACACAAGCTGCTAAACTACGCGTGGCTAGTCTGCCGCAAGCCGCGCAAGCGCATTAGGGTCGCTCACACTTACTAGCATGTCATAACGCGATAATATAAATTTATCTCCTGCCAAAAAATACTGCCCAACAACGCCTGAACAAGTTTTCACTTCAAAAATTATTTTTTGTTTAAGTGCCGTAAACGGTTTGATTCCCATTTAGTAAAATGCGGCTATTTTGACATTACAAGCAGACACTGCAATTCTATTTATTTGAATAGATAACACCATACATCATATTCGTGTAACTATAACGAACTGTCCGGCAATACGCACATCTCTCAGATAGCATTTTTTTTTAACTTTTTTGATACATGTCTTTAATTATTTCCTAATTTAAAATTATCTTCATTGAGTACAGTCTATGTTGTATTCTGATGTATAAACTATATTATTGTACAGTTTCATCAAAATCTATTAGTAGTTTTTGCATGAGAGAGTGACCAACATAAATTCATCCCAAAATTTCTTGCTTATAATGTTAGTAGATGTAATTGTACATATTAACGGGTGTGCGCACATTTATATATGTGTCCCATGTTCGTGCAATGGTCGCACTTCAACCATAGGGAAAAAAAAGTTCTTCCAATTTTTTTATATGCATAAAAGGACAGTTTACGGCAGGAAGTATTTCATAATCAAAAATAAAATATTTTTTTTTTCCTAAAAAAAAGATGACAGTTTATTTAGTAAACATTTATATTCATTAAACACAATAATAAATATTCCAAGTCATAAAGCGTGGCGACGCGACGCCATACCAACAGTCAGTATGACTCGTAGTTATAGTTGTTTCTTAGTAAAAGACTCATCAAAATCTGTCCAGGAATTTAGAAGAAATTAAGTCACACGTACAAAGGAATTATACATACGATTACTCGTCCATAGAGAAAAAAAACTTTCCGATTTATATAATATTAAAGTTAAACAACAAAAAAAAAGAAGGAAACCGCTTGAGAATCAGAAGAGACAGATGTTCTTAACCGTTTTCCCATTGCCTATTTATATGTATATATACTTGATTTGCAGGTATTTGTGATGCGAGAAGTAAATGACTGTCGGCGGAATTGGTGGCATCATTTACTATACATCAATAACTATATTACGGGAACAACCTGCTACCAGCAATCGTGGTTAGTGATTTGGCTTTGAATATTTATTTAATTGTTACCTCCAATGGCGAAGCTCATCTGAGCTGATGAATTAAGGCTATTAATGTGTTGAAACATTAAGAGTATCCTTAAGAAAATTGGGCTTTCTTTTTAGCCAGGGGAAAATCTTATATTGGATACACCTCCCGCTGCCGAAGGACAGCGGGAGGGTTATGTCAGACTCCTACCGACTAAAAACCCCTGGGCAGCCCTTGCGCATTTGTGGGTCAGGCTTGAGGGTTAGCGGTTTACTACTGGGCTACGAAATAGATGGATGAAAGAAGACTACATGTGACAGAGATACGAATGTTAAGGTGGATGTGTGGAGAAACTAGAATAGGCAAGATTAATAACGAGTATATTAGAGGAACTTTGATAATAGCAGCAGTGACAAAGAAGTTAGGGAGTAATAGGTTAGCATGGTACGGGCATGCCATGAGGAGAGATAAAAACCATGTAACTAGAAAAGTTTATGTGGGGTGGTGGACAAATATAGGAACAAGAAGACCGAAAAAGGTGTGGATGGATTTTTGTAAAATGATATGTGTGTAAAAGGCGTATATACGGAGATGACATTTTATAGGGGAGAGAGGAAAAGGAAACATGTTGTGCCATACCTACTTAAGTGGGAAAAGGGTAAGAATATGATAACGACTAAGAATATTTTTGTACAAAACTTGAAATATATTATCTAGATTGTGAGATAGTATAATATCTACCATATTAGTTGATTGATTGTATGTCGGGTAAATGTAATGTACATGTGCAGTACATGTAATAGATGTCACCCGTGACTTGGTATGCCCTTGTGTCTCTATATAAATGACGATACCGTACATTATTTTCTTGTAACTATAACGGTCTTATTACAAAAAAGTTAAATACGTATTGAATACTTGTTTTAAAAAGGTTTCAAATTAAATGTACCGCGCTCGCTGAATGTTCGCCATCTTGCTCTTTTGTCTCGCTTTGGTTAGGTTAGGTTACACTTTCGAAAAAGGATAACGCGAACTTGTCTCGGGCGAGCGCGGTGCATTTAATTTGAAACCTTTTTAAACCAAGTATTTAACTTTTTTGTAATAACACCGTAAGTGTTTAAGAAGCGCATGCCGAGATAACTCTCAGGTGCCATTATCAGAATCCGTTCAGTAGTTCTTGCGTGGAAGAGAATCAGCTTCCATCCATTAATTCCATTCATATGTCTTTGGTTAGCTCGTGTCTCCATCTTCTAATATTAATAAGTCACCTTATCTTTAGGTACTTGGCCACGGACTTGCAGTGTTATATCGTCGGCTCGATTGTTTACCTCGCCTGTCGGAGCCTCAGCTCCAGGGTTATAGCGTTATCTTTACTAGGTGTAATTGGAGTGATATCGCCTGCCATTCACATCTACTTCCAGGACTTGGATGCGGTTCTTTTAGTAACACCAACGTAAGCTTTATATACATTTTTTAAGTGTTTACGTATAAGTATGGGAAGTATTTATACAAGTTTTCATACAATTCTCTGTGCAATAGCGAAATTAAATGACCAAACTACACAGACTAATAACAGTGAAGAACATAAACATAACACAAAATACACTTTGAAATACTTTAAGTCACTACACTACTTTAAGTAGACTAATAAATAAGCAAATAAATCATATATATGTTGAGCTACAAAATATCAATATTACATGTACACAGGCCTAGTCGCGTCGCTAGTTTGCTGCAAGCTGCGCAAGCGTAATACGGCCGATCATGCTTACGTACCATGTCATGACGCGAAATTATAAATTTATCCCCTGTCAAAAATACCGCTCAACGCACCTCAAGAAGTTTCACATCAAAAACACGATTACTACCCAATAAAATTTTTGCTGCGTACGTTAAGTTTCAATTCGCTTGCTTGCAGGCGTAATTTTGAAAGTATATCCAGACGTTCTATGATCGTAAGAGGTAACTCTGGTTGCATAAAACTTGTGGCTAGATTATGACGACTTTATCTGCCGAATAATTATATAGCTATACCACATCTCGGTATGACTTATTTAGGATACCGGCATGTCGTACTGAAGCACATCTAAATTCACGCCTTATTCAGATGCTTCGATGTTTTATTGGAGTCTTGGTACAGTTCCCACGAATCAACATATTATCCTGTGAGTGGAAAGAATTGTGTGTTGTTTTAAGAGTTTTTGTGACAGACTAGAACTATCGCATTGTTTATTGTTTAGTATTAGGTTAATATATATTTTGTTTTATGTTTAAAAAATTGATTTACATAGTATGGGTATAGCTGTAACACTATGTAAATAAATAAATCAATTTTTGTAATAGGCAATATACATTAACGATTTCTAAACGTTTAGAACTACGGAACACAGACATCTCTTATACGCTATAAATAAGTATTAATCAAAAGAAAGTTTGAATTAGGATAAAAAAATAATATATTTGTGACATGTACTGTTGTATCAATTCTAATATTCTTATACAGTCGTCATTCGTCCCAAAAGTTATCGTTGATTATTACAGTCTTTCTTCTCAACACATATATGATACTAAAGTTCCATTTCAGTATTAATTTCTATAAGCTACAGTGACAAATAAACATCACGCAAACTACATCTATTATTTTTTTAATATAAAGAAAATCTAAAAATACAATGTTATTTTTATATTTTTAATAGACATTAGTGTATTTTGGTGGATTTTAAAATTAAATCACGAACTATCAGAAATTAAAAGAACCGGCCTGTCATATAATAAAAATGTAAATCTAACGTGTTTGTACTTTTAGATTTTTGTGAAAAAAATTGTTGCAGGTGTCTTGGAATAAGTATTAAAAATACATTTCAATCATTTTTCGAAATGTCTGTCTGTTTGTAGGAACACACACCACTGTTAAAGTACTGTGTTCACGACAAACCTTACCAAGAAAATCATAAAGCATATCCTCGAGTAACATTTACTCTTGGTTTCATCAAAATCGGTTCACTCAAAAGTTACTGTAATTGTAATAACGACGCGATTTAAATACAAGAGAAAAGTAGATAAGTAAATGGACTTAATATATTCAGATTATTTTTTTGGTAACATGTTTTTTTACATTACGTTCCAAGCGGACAGGGTCGCGAGCACAGCTAGTAATTAGAAAAAAAATGATTCTTGATAACTAAAGTACTGTTGAATCAAAATTATATTGTTTATAATAATACTGTCGTGATTTGGCCTAAAAGTTATCGTTTATTACAAGTATTTTCTCAATACAGCTATGATTGACTTATTTCCTTTACGAATATAAAATTCAAATAGAATAGTACAGTCCGAGTCATCGTTGATGACCGCTCTGAATATAGCTTTAAGTTCAATCTTGCGCATAGTACAGTCAATAGGTTAATACAAAACAAAATCAGAATATTATTATAGGAATTTAACATTTATGTTTATTAATCTTTAACTTGTCTCGATATTATACGTACAGCATAACAGATTTTAATGAATTATGATTCAAGTATTACCTTGAATACCTGATTTGCCTATTACATTAAATAATAAAAAAATAGCAGTATAATATAATATATAACTATTACTTTCGGAAGATTATGTATGTGAAATGAAAGCTTGATTCCGATTGTGTCGTCTTGTAAAAGGTTTGACAGCTGATTTACGAAAACCTGTTTATATGAATTGAGCATACATACACATACATACAAGATATATATATACATATAGAATATTTGCAAAGAATTAGATATAAAAACGAACAAAAATAAAAATTAAATCTGGGGTAGTTAAATATCAGTAAAAACTAGAAATGGACGAGCTGAATGATGATAAAGCTAAAATATCAACAGTTCGCCACATCATGTATGTCAGTTATCATTAAATCCAAATAACATTTAGTCGCCTGGTTTATGACTTTTGGGTGATCGCTTATATTTATTTCAATCTGTCAAATATATCTAGTAGCATATATTGTGCAGATATTATGCATGTTACAATACCGTTATTGTGAATAAAATACATTCATAATAAATAAATACTTTGTATTAAAAATAAAATAAACAACGCCTTTCATAGAAACATCATTTTTCGAAGTGGATGGGTCTTCTAATAATGACAAATATACAAGAAAAAAAAACAACAAAAATAGCTATAACATGTAATTAATAACAATAAAACTATTTATAACATAAAAAAACATAATATAACTTCTGAATGCGACAGTACTGCAACTAGTAATGACAGGACACATGTGTCAACGTGGGTGGAATAGGGGGCGAGGTACGCGCGCGGGCGAGCTTGCTCCCCTTTTACCTCACTACGTCCCTCTGATACCTAATTTTGTGTTCTGCGCATCTACTTCAGAGCGGTTAAAACGTTTGACGCGGACTATAATTCCGATAATCTGCAATGACAACTGAACGTGAGGAAGCCTGCACGCATTTACAATGATTTATGGTCTAATATCGTATTAGAAATTCTTCTATCTTTAAAATTACTCTTAATAATTATACTGTTGAATTGTAAACAATGAATGAGCTGACGTCTTGAAATCTTTCGTAAATATAAATCAAGATATAAACTTTTATATCTGTCTAAGCAGTTTTGAATATTTGACAATTTAAATAGTTCTCATTGAACTCGATACAATATTGTTATATGTTACTATGGTTACTGAGTTATGTTGATGAAAGCTCGGTAAGTATAATTAAAATGGCCACTAATATGACCAAAAAAACAATTTAATTCAGACAACATACATACATACAGATATATGAATTTCAATTATATTTATTCTTGGAGTTCAGTACAACGCACGTCTTACGCACATGTTTAGAGTGAAAAACATATTTTTGCTAAATTTCATACTGACGAAATCGCGGGTAACAGCTAATCTAAAATAGAATAACTTTTTATACGGTCAGCTATCTGCCAGTGAAAGTCCCGTGAAAATTGGTCAAACGGACATAGCACTGCGGGCGACGCCACGGTTAACAGCTAGTATGAATTAAAATTGCCTAAATTACTTTATATAAGGTTAGCTATCTGCCAGTGAAAGTCCCGTTGAAATCGGTTCAACCGTTTTAGAGATAACACTGCAGACGAGGCCGCGTTTAATTAGTCGATGAGCCGGAATAAACAGACAGACAGGCAGACAGACCGACAAAAATTTTAAAAATTGCATTTTTGTTATCTAAATAAGCGTGTGTACTTTCATAACCAGTCAGTCAAAAATTTTCGATATTACATACAGAAACTTCATTTTTATTATATGTATAGATAACCACATTTATAATTGGTGTATTGTGGTAATCTTAGAATTAAACCACGACTTATCACAAATTTACAATTTGCAGTTGCCCTGTAAGAACATTTTTTATATATAATATTTAGAAAATGTTCCATTTGATATAATCGTTGATGATTCCATTAACTCTTTCGGGGTAATATTTCCCGACATTGTTAATTTTTAATGCAGAAAAATCTTCGCCTTTATCGATTATTGGAGAGTCTTCCTCTTCCGACAGCAGCACGGGCAATAGAAGTACGAGTTGCGTGAGCAGATAGGGTAGTTTCTGTAGCAAAATATAACATTATAAATATACATCATTTCAATTCTCTTTGAAGTAAGCTGACATTGATATTCGATGATAGCCACCTTGACCTGAATGCGCAATGTATTAGGGCGGAAATATATAATAATTAGATTATCTCGCATTCGCTCTAAGTTGCTTTACCTTGGTTTTTGTAGGTGGTAAAGGCACGTTGAAGCTATTACTGGTTTCAGCGTAAATGAGTCGGCTCGCACGGAGTATTATCACCCGACCCACAGAAACACCGACGTGAAGTAACAGTGCTTGCACTGTTGCGTTTTGTTCGGTCAGTGAGTGCACCGAAGACCCACCTCTCCTCCCCACTCCTCCTACCCCTTACCCTCTTTCCTTCAAACGCAGGCTGGCAACGCATTTGCGACTCCCCTGGTGTTGCTAGTGTCTATGGACGGAGTCTATGATCACTTAACATCAGGTGATCCGCTTGTTCGTTTGCCTCCTAGGATATATAAAAAAAGAAAACAATGTTTAAAATAATATATTAGTATTTTATTCTTCTTTAGGTCCTGATTTTTCATCTAATCTGTCTCTAAATAGAAATATGCTTTATCGCAGAACAATTTGTTAAATTTAATCTTATATATTAATTACGTGAAGCCAAAACTTTGTACCCCTTTGAAATAAACTATTTAAATTGTAGGTTAATTTTAGAATAATATAATATGTAAATTCATAATGTATATTAATATTAATTGATAAATAATTATCTTTAGTAAATTTATGGAACCACTGAAATAATTATTATTCTCATTGGTTTTATTGAATGTCAAAATTTTTAGGTGACAGGACTGCTTTCACTTTATGTCACTTTGCTTCATGTTGCCATAAGAATATAGCAATGTTTCCAAAGTCAATGTCAATATTTTAATGTTTAGTATTTCATTATGGTGAGTTCACTTCCAATGATGATTCAGTAAAAAAATTAGCGAAAAAACACTTTGTAAAATCAAAATAAAAATTTTGTTTGGTCATGAAAGCAATCCACGGCTTACATCTCCGCGGTTACAATGATGCAGTTCAGCTTGATGTAGCAATTATATTTAGTATAGTTGATGATGAATTATGGACAAAAAAGAATTCATTTACAAAAGTTAATGGTAGTATTAAAATCATTTTTGTTTTGGATTCATCATTTGATTCTATTGTATATCCATTACTTTTCCAAATGATGATACTGGGCATATCACTATTCCTCATAATTTACAGACTATATTTAATTCAATATCACCCAGAAATATCACGCACCCATGGTGTCGTGTAAAATTAATTGAAAATTGTGTCATGAGTTGCGATAAATTTCTTTATTTTCGTAAAGTTATGTTTACTTAGTATTTGAGAGCCTTACCACCTTATGTAACCGCCTGTTTTTTGTTTCAAATTTATAATTAATTTCAATTTTCATTTAGACATTGATTTTTTTAAATGTTTATATTATTAAAAAAAAGTGGCAAATAACTGAGTAGGCATGATGAAAGCCTTTGATTATAGAGGTTAGACCCTTTGATAAAAGATCCCTAAGAAAGTTTAAACTTTAAAAATTCAATGAACTATGGTCGAATGTCGACCACTGGGCGCCCACTAGTATATATAAATCTATTACCGTATTTATTTCAAAGGCCAAATCTTCTCGGGAGTATATTTCGTCTGATTTGAGCCCTAGTCTCTGCATCGCCAAGCTAAGTTGGGAGTAGTAATAGTCGAGAAGTGATAGGTAGTGCTTAGCACGGAATTCCTCGTCAGTTGCCGTCATTATGAAATATAGCAAATCTACCACTGGACTACCTGCACGTACCGTCTGGTAATCCAAAATTTTTAACTGATAATTTCCCATCTGAAAACATAAGTGATAGGAATATTAACATTTTTATGCTTTAAAATGTTTGTTAAAATTATATTTGGTTTTTATAGATATTCTATTTTATTCACACTCGCTTTTATTAAGTAAAATAATTTATGAAAACGGTTAAAAACAAAGTAATCAGTTAATGCTTAAACTCAGGATTTCTTTCCGGTTTTACATTGCGTGTAACTAACTGTAGACTACAGTTAGCTTCTATTAAGTACCTATGACTGCTTCAATGAAAAGATTATAAAAAGTTTGAGAAAGATATAACTCTTAACTTACATTATCCACCCTATACATCAGGTTACTCATCCTGAAATCACCATGCATCAGAACATTGCATCGCAGCGGTTTAGTGTATTCTGTAAAATCAACGAAATATATTTTGTTTTTAACAAACTCTTGGAATCGTTGTTTATTTTTTTCATTTGTCACCGACTTAGATGCCTGTTCTATAGCATTGACAAAAAGTTCTTGTATGTTATCTTGATCCATTGCTGGATATTTCAATTTTTTCAGTAATTTCTCAAATTCTTCCGGATACTCCTGTTCGAATGCAAATGACAAGGCGTGAAGCTTAGCCATCTCCTCTATAGCCTTGGATGCGTTACGCAGGTCCATTGGTTTAAGCCTGTCATAAACACTATATCCTTGTGCTGATAAATCCTCGAGTACTACTGCTTCTTGTCCACGAGTAGGACTGTGATCGTAAAATTTGGGAAACTGAAACCTGTTTTCTTCGGATACGCTGTGCTTTTCTTCCAATTTTGGTATATGTCTGACAATTCTGTGTAAACAAGAGGCTCTGTCTCAAAAAAGTTGTCGTAACCTCGAGAGCGGAGATTTTCACCCAAGGTGATCACCTTAGCGAAGAGATCGAGTTGGTTGCTATCGTTTAAAATTTTCGCCAAATAGAGCTGTGAGGTGTAGTTAGCGCCACCACTCGATGTCGGTTTTATTACTATATCATATCTAGAGAAATCGTTTTGTTTAGCAATTTTTTCAAGCAATTCTCGAAGAACTTCAGGAGAGTCATCCATTGCTGGAACCGTTATAGAACTTACAGTACGAAGTAGCACCACAAGTATTTTAAACTGATATCAGTCGATGATATGGAACAGATATTGTATCAGTTGCCTTTTATACATTATTTACGATAACGCTGATAATGCAAAACAATGAATAATAAGATAAGCTTCTTAATCTATACGTCAACATGCAAGTGGAGATGCAAATGCATAAAACAACTCTTACGATGAATATAGTACTTGCTACTTGCTAATACAAAGGTCATGGGAAAGCGGCTATGAACATTTACCACCTCTGTTTTTCAGGCGATTACTTTTTTTTTGTTTAGTAATAAGTATTAATCTCTAATAACGAGTAGTATCTGAAAACAGTATATTTTAAAATGAAACCAGTTTACAAAAAAAGCATAATTTACATATAATTCCAGCATAGAAATGTATAGAAATGAATAAATTCCAAAAATCAGTCTAAATGTATATTTATCCTGATCACAAAAAAAAATTAAAATAAATAGTAATAAAACAAAACTTGAACTGCAACCTTCTTATATTTTAATTTCGGGAAAGTTCAACCTTAGTCTATGGTACACAAAAGAACAGAGCCATATCTTTGTCTATGGTCCTAATATTAATATCTAATATGCATATAATAATATGAAAATATAGAACCGAATCTCTATTATGCTCGATGATTAGATATTAACTTCTAAAAATCATTACCGTGTTTTAATAGATTACAAATAGATTGTAAACGGTCAAGTTCATTTGCAGATTACACGGGAACTGGAACTAGGTCTGCATTAACCGCAAATGTAAAAAAAAAACAAATCAATTTCTTTACAAATCACCAATAAACAAAGTCTTATATTTATTTATATGAGTATATAAAGTTTGTATCTTAATATTATGTGTAATAAAGTCTACTCATAATTATGTAAATTAAATCCAGTAAAAGAATTATAAAAACTGTTGTGTATTTTCTGAGGAAATAGCGTACATATAAACCGGAGCACAAATAGTTTTTTTTAAATCTCTTAAACATATTTCCATTTTTATAATATTTGAAATTAGAACCTCAAATATTGTTTATATTCTTTAAGTCTAACACTTTTTTTAACATATCTTAATATATATATTTCTTGTGTGCGTGTGTATGTGACTGAACTCCTCCTAAACGACTGGACCGATTTTGATGAAATTTTTTGTGCGTGTTCGAGTGGATCCGAGAATGGTTTAGATTCACAATTGGACCCGGTAGGTGGCGCTGCGGTTGACTTTTGGGATTAAGGCAGGACAACGTCCGCCAGGTCCGCTAGTAATATATATAAGTTGTTAAAGAGATTTTCATAATTTTCTTTTTCGTCGACATTTATAATGATGTTTTGGTACGTGATAAAAAAACAAAGAGTGACTGATTATAGTGCCTTGATCATGAGAGCGATGCCTTGACCACCTCTGATACAAGCTGACCTGGTGGCTTCAACGCGTGACATCTAGAATTAAGAATAAAACAGCACGTACAGCTCCAATATATGTATAGAAGCCGCATTTATATTAAGTAGTGGGCGCCCAGTGGTCTACATTCGACCATAGTTCATTGATTTTTTTAAAGTTTGAACTTTATTGGGGTTCTTTTGTCAATAATCTATAATCAAAGGCGTTCATCATGGCTACTCAGTTATTTGCCACTTTTTTTAAATTATATAAATATTAAAGAAATCTACGTCGAAATGAAAATTGAAATTAATTATAAATTTGAAATAAAAAACAGGCGTTTACATAAGGTGGTAAGGCTCTCAAATTCTAAGTAAATATAACTTTACGAAAATAAAGAATTTTATCGCAACTTACGACACGATTTTCAATTAATTTTACACGACACCATAGGTGGGTGGGTGGTATTTCTGAATGATATTGAATTAAATGTAGTCTGTACATTATGAGGAATAGTGATATGCCCAGTATCATCGTTTGGAAAAGTAATGGATACACAATATAATCAAATGATAAATCCAGCACAAACATGTTTTAATTCTACCATTAACTTTTGTAAATGAATTCATTTTTGTTCAAAATTCATCATCAACTGTACTAAATATAATTGCTACATCAGGTTGAACCGCATCATTGCAACCGCGGCGATCTAAGTCATAGACTACTTTCATGAGCAAACAAATTTTGTTGTTTTGATTTTACATAGTATTTTTCGCTCATTTTTTATTGAATCATCATTTGAGTACACCATAAAGAAATACTAAACATTCAAATATTCCAAAAGAATTCCATGTTTTTAAAATAAAATTAATTTGAAATTAGAATTCTTAGCCAAACAAAAATTATTTTGATTTGAAATGGCCAGTACTGCAGAACGGCAATTTCATAGGTAAAGACCTATTATTTAAAGCTTTTCTAGTTACATGGTCTTCAACTCTTCTCATGACATGCCCATGCCATGCTAACCTATTACTCCTTAACTTCTCTGGTGTTATTTTCAAACTTTCTCTGATATATTCATTCCTAATCCTTATCCAGTCTAGTTACACCACACATCCACCTTAACATTCGCATCTTTGCCACATGTAGTTTTCTTTCATCCCTCACTCTCGTCGCCCAGCACTCAGATGCGTACAACCTGACTGGTCTTATAATAGTTTTATATACCTTCCCCTTGAATTTCAAGGGCATTCGTGGGTCACAAGCTACACCAGACACCTTTCGTTGTTTCATCCACTCTGCATTTATCCTATTCCTCACGTTCTTGTCTATACAATTATCGTTTTGAATCAGAGAACCGAGATACCGGAAATCAGTGCAGGTTGGTAAGGATATACCATTTAAAGCTATAGGAGAAAAACTGGATGGACCACCGAAATCGCAACACAAATGTTCAGTTTTTAGTCTACTGATTTTAAAACCAACATTCTCCAGCTTTTCTCGCCATTTTACTCTGGACCTCGGTAGCATCTTCACCGACAAGAACAATATCATCAGCAAACAGTATACACCAGCGTGTCTCCTCCTGTATGTCTGATGTTAACGCATCCATAACAAGAAAGAATAAATAAGGTCTTAAAGCTGAACCCTGGTGCTAACCTAGAGCAACATCGAAATCATCGGTAACTCCAGCTTCAGATCTAACGTGTGTTTTGGCTTGACTGTACATACAACGAAAAAGTTGTAGGTACTTCTCAGGCACTCTTTTTCTTTTTCATAGCCCACGACAGAACATCTTGGGGTACTCGATCATATGCCTTCTCTAGATCAACAAACACCATATGCAAATTCTTATGTGTGTATGTATGTATTTTTCCCACAGTTGCCGAAGTGCAAAAATGGCATCTGTTGTCACACGACCAGGCATAAACCCAAATTGATTCTGAGTCACTTCAGTCTCATCTCTTATTCGTCTCGCTATCACTCTTTCCCAAACCTTCATACTATGCTTTCATCAGCTTTATTCCTCGATAATTGTTGCAGTCCTGCACATCACCCTTATTCTTAAAGATAGGCACTATTACGCTATTGAACCATTCACTTGGGATCGCTTCCTCTAGTAACATCTTATTAAAAAATAAAGTCAGCTACACCCATCCGTCTACTTTTAAAAGTTTCCATACTTCAACCGGTATGCCATCTGGCCCAACGGCTTTTCCGTTTTTCATACCATTCACAGCTTTTCTTACTTCATCCTCACTTATTTCTTGTACAACGCCTAAATTTGACGGTACGGTCTGTAACTCTCCGGTCCTGTCATTTTCTTCATTCATCAGTCTTAAAAAAAAATATTTCTTCCTACGACTCTTTATGTCCTCATCATTCATCAAAACTGTTCCTCCATCGTCTTTTATACATTTAACGTGTGTAATAACTCTTGTATTATTTTGTCTTACTTTTGCTAATCGATAAAAATATTTTTGCGTTTGTGAGCTCTCTAGTGATTGGTACAAATTATCTTGTACTTCAGCTCTAGCAATAGCAACTGCTCTTTTTGCATTTCTTCTACATTCTACATACATTATTCCCTTATTTTCTTTAATCGTACTATCTTGGTTTTCAATAAATTTCCATTCATTGAAAGCCGTTTTCTTTTCTTTCAAAGCTTTTTGTACCTCTTCGTTCCACCACCAAGTATCCTTATCTATCTTTCCTCTTCCTTTCGTTTCACCAAAATCATTCCTTGCTACGTTTCTTACACATGTTGCCATTTCATTCTAACATTCCTTAACAGTTTTCGCTTCCATGTTTTCCATTTCTATCATTTTATTAAAAACTTTTGTTCTAAATTCTTTCGCGTGTTCATCTTTCTCTATTAGATACCATTTAATTGTGGGTGGGGGAGTTCCGGCCAGTTTTAATTTTATTTTTAAATCTAACACTAATAGGCGATGTTGAGTAGCTAATATCTTTCCACGCAGAACCTTGCAATCTTGCATTATTTTAATATTATTTCTTCGTATGAGCAAATAATCAATTTGGGTAGTGTGATTAACATTATTGTATGTGATTGGATGCTGGTCTCTTTTTTGGAAAAAAATATTAGCTATGACAAGTTCGGAAGCAACTGCGGCTTGAATGAGATTTTCACCTTCTTTGTTTTTATTCCCAAAACCTGAGCCTCCATGCACTCTCTCATAACCTCCAATCTCTCTTCCCACATGCCCATTAAAATTACCTCCGATATAGACATCCTCATTCTGTGAAATATCAATCATCACCTCATCAAAATCTTTTCAAAACTTTTCTTTTACAGCCTCATTACACCCACGTTGTGGCGCATACATACTTATTTATATACATTATATTTACCGTCATCTGTTCTATCAATAATTTCACCAATATTAATCTATTATTTACTCTTTTTACATCCGTCACACATTTCTTAAGCTCATTGTCTAATACAATTCCTACTCCATTTCTCTTACCGTTACTCCCACAGTAGTAGAATTTATATCCTATACCAATCACTCTCAATTTCGTCCCTTTTGATTTCGTCTCTTGTAAACAAGCCACATTTATGCGTCTTCTTTGCAAGACATCCGCTAATTCTCTTCCCTTTCCAGTCATTGTTCCCACATTCCAACTCGTAAATCTTAACCTTACATCCCAAATTCCTTTTTTACTTTGAATCCTACCCTGAGAATGCCCTAATCCACTTTTCATACTTGACATGTTGTGAAGTACGATTTGACTTAATTTTTATGATCGGCCGCCTGCCTGACATCAACCCTCCTTGGGATTAAGGCGTAAGACCCTAAATACAATAAATCATAATACTAGTAGGATGCATATTTAAATAATTATATATTTATTTACTGCATACGGAATAAAAGTTAAGAACTAGAACTAAAATAAGATAAAATGAAACTTCCATTCCATTATTACTTCTTAGCAGTATAAGCTTATGGCAGTAACGATCCTTGCTTAATATGAAAATTTATGCACTCCCGACTAGTCCTTATTATATCCAGTCTACACTATATCGGTATATAAGTGAATTTATTATAAAATATTCGCTATTTATTGCCAAAAACCATTTTTTTTGAAAATTATAAATTAATTTAGATGTTTTGAAGGCGAACGTCAAGCGTCAACGTTGACGTTGATCAGCCGATGACCCCATTGCTTTATACTTTGACGCTTAGACGTTTTGAGTCTTTGCCTATTCCATTTAGCTTAGCTTTGTCTAAGTAAGTACCTAACGTATAAATACAGAGTGATTAAAATGTTGATGAAAATATGATTACAGACTTGTATAATATGCCGAGACCGTGTAGTGAAGAGGGGTCACGTAAGCCTCCTGATCTAGAGGCTTCACGGGCGTGTGATAGAGCTACACCATCGCTGTACAGCCGTCTAAAGAATTTGCGTAGATGTCATCGGAGAAGCTGTTCCAGTAGGCAGCGATCGCGGCCGGTGCTTACCAGCTTGAGTCCCTCGAGCAGTGCAGTCCTTACGCCGCGATGTGTGAACCAAAGAAGAACGCGATTATCACAGTCGCGTTCACGTCCTCGATTGGCACACCCACGAAGAGTGCAACGACGACAGCCGCGAAGCAGTAGTGAGGAGACACATGTGACCCATCACTATAAGACGAATAAAAGACTCTAGGAAACTGTAAGCCCTTCATCATGTGTAAGCAGCGTGAGTATTAAAATAAAATGCTAACACTGATGTAACTAATAATGAAATTCCTAGTAGCAAAGTTGTTGATGATAAAAGTTTTAGTATTAATGATGTTATGGAATTAATTAAATCACTACTATCGTTAACGTCCCAGGCTCACAACCACTTTAGTATGTCAACAAAATGCAGTACCCGAATTTGATCCTGCTAATAAATAACAAACTATTGATTTATGAATCATGAAAGTAGAAGAATGTGTGTCTTTATATAAATGGTCTGAGACACAACTGCTACACTATGCATTGCCTAAATTGACTGGAATAGCGAAGGTATGGTACCAAAGTATGGTCCTTAAATAATATTTGGTTAGAGTGGAAGGATAAACTGACAAAAACGTTTCCCACCGTTCAGAATTCTGCACAACTATTACATGACATGTTAGATCGTTAGGTTATACGAATATTATATATTATAATATAAGAAATTTATTTTTATCACAAAGTTAATTTGCTCAACCTATGTGATATTAGAGGTAAGCGGGCTGTGTATTGCCTTACTTGCAGATTAGAAGACAAGGGTATGAGATTAGGAGCTCGGGCTGCTCGCAATTAGGAGCATCACGTACTTATTTTATGTCTATTAAATTAGAAGATGTAAGAAGTAGAGTATTTCGTCAACTAATTACGAGAAAGCACCCTGAGAGCAATAATGATAATTCGAGTCTGAATAATAATATAAAATGTTTTAATTGTAGTGAGGTAGGTTATTCCTTCTTCAACAAGCCCTTATTGACGTGTAGCATTTGTAAGAGACTTGACCATCAGCTAGCGCTAATTGTAAATGGCTTTCTAGAAACACTAATAATGGTGGTAAATATAGTGATATCAATAAAGCAGTATCTGAAGTTAAGGTAACAGGTGGGTTCAGTGATAAGTAAGTCCTTTTAGGTTAAGTTAATGGCAAAGCAATGCCATGTTATGTGGACTTTGGTAGTCAAATTACTTTGATTTGAATAGTGACTTTGCAAACTTAAATGCTGTTTATAGTAGAAATGATCTTCCAACGTTAAAAGGCTTTAGTAATTCAATAAAAGAACTTATAGGTAGAGCAGTGGTTTGAATACAAGTACAATCCGTTACAATAGTCGTAGAAGCATTAGTAGTACCAGATGGATTACTTAGACATGCCGTTTTGTTGGGGCATAGTTTCACCGAGCAAACTGGCATAATTATTATAAAAAAATAGACGACCATTTAATCTTTCGAAAAAAACCCTGATACTTTAAATTATTCTACAATAACAATTCTTCTAAAATATTAGTTAAATTGTTGTTCTGAATATGATATCGGTATTTAGTTTTACCGGTATCATATTAATAAAAATGTATGTAAGGGAAACCATCCTAATGAAGAATTGGGCGTAATTGTTATTTAATAATGCAAGGGTTTATATAATAGTGCAAGGCTTTTGTTTTTTCATGGGATGTCATTGTCTTGATGCTGAATATAGATAATAAGTAAAAAATGGTGATGGAGTTTTATTTTATGAAGAATAGGTACACTTCGGACTAGTATTTATATTACTCACAAACAGGCAGACAAACTTAGATGCGTTCCTTTCATAATATACAAGGGTGATGAAGTAGGTTAAAATATCAAATGTGTAGAAATAGTAAATCAACGTTGAATTTACCACAGTTGGATAAAAAATGTAATTGCATAATCGAGTGTCTAATTTAATAATACTATTTAACTCTGTCTTAAGTTATCGCTGAAAGCCTTTGTAATTTATTTTTTGTTTTGGCAACCGATTATATTGATTGATTATAATTACAGCTATTTAATTAATAGCATAGAATAACAATTTCAATCAATAGAAACAATATTGATCAACAATGGAAAATTACTAAAATATCTTGCGGTTAACGTATAATAAGAACGTAAATCTAACGTGTTTACACTTTTTAGATATTTATAAAAAAAATGTTGCAGGAATAAGTAATATAATACATTTCAAGCATTTAAAAAAATGCTTGTCTATTTGAACACAAATCACTGCTAAAGTACTGCGTTAATGATAAACTTTTTCAAAAAAGTCAAGCGGGTCGGGTGTATAAAACAGTTTGGCGATAAAGTGCATGCATGTGAAAAGACAAAGTCGTCCCCGTATCGACACTACTTATGGTGCACAAATTAGATAGCGGGGCATCCGCCTCACCTGCATTCATCTTATTACTTTTGGATTGTATTTAATATAATATAATAAGTTAATGCTCAAAGAAGATTTCTAAAAGTAAATTCTAAAAAAAGAATTGAATATAATTCCCCCTTAAATTCCGTTCCGTAGTGCCTACATTTTGTGTGAAAGAGCAACAAACATAAATCTATCTTCACAAATCTACTCGTTAATAATATTAATAGTATATAAGCTGTTATAAGGTCAAAATCGGTCCAGCCGTTTCGGAGATTACCCGGAACAAACAGAGAGACAGACAGACAGACCGACAAAAATTTTAAAAATTGCATTTTTGTTATCAGTAGCGTGTATACTTTCGTACCCAATCAGTAAAAAAAAAATATTTTGATATTACATACAGACACTTCATTTTTATTATATGTATAGATTCATATATGTATGTATAATAAACTTGTATAGCGTTGCAGTGAAGGTAGAACTGCTTAGAGAAACAAGAACGACAGTTGTTTAACACGAATTGGGAAGACAAGACCTTTGCCTTAAACAAAAATTAAAAATTAAAAAAAAAACGAGTGAAGATAATGTTTTCTATTTTTAATATTGTCTTATTTATTTTATTTCAAGAGAGCTCCTCTGTGATATACGATTTAAATGGTAAGTGGTAAATTTATTTATTTTATTCGAAATATATTTACACAATGATTTTAAATGTATTTATTTATCAGACTTCAGGCCTCCACAACAATAAATCGTATACTAATATATTACATTGTTACATGGTACTAACTTTGAGAAAGAAATAAATTAAATCCTTACTAATATTATAAATGCGAAAGTAACTCTGTCTGCCTGTCTATCGCGCTTTCACGCCAAAACTACTGAACCGAATTAAATGATTTGAATTTTTTTTTTTATTTGGTACACAGATAGCCTAGAGCCTGAGAAAGGGTATATATACTTTTTAATGCGAAAAAGGGGTTATAAGGAGTTGAAAGGAGGGATGAAAGTTTGTATGGACATATGTAAGTTTCCGCTTCTATTTGAAAAATTCTTTCAGTGTTAGATAGCTAATTTATCGAGGAAGGATATAGGCCAGATGTCATTACGCTAAGACCAATAGGCGCGGAGCACCAATGAAGAATATTTCAAAATCAGGTTTTTTTTCCTTTTGAGAGCTTCCGCTGCGTGTTAGTTAGCCCAAATTCCGATATCCCATATCCAGCGCATCATGTGCAAACTGTCGTACATATTTATCATTGCATGTTTGCCACTGTTATGGACTCTACCCAGGAGCAATGCTACTCTCTTACTTATTATAGCATAAAAATTGCCAAATTTGGTTTACGCAAACCCCTGAGAAGCACTACAAAATCGCGGTAGTCCCAAGAATAATTAAATTCTTTTTTTAATATATCTACTTTTAAAAAAGAACGCAACATTTAGAATTTTAAAAATAAAATTAAAAAGTTATAGTTTTTTTAAATCATATGAGGAAAACGAACAGGTGGGTCACTTGATGTTAAGTGATCACCGCCGTCCATAGACACTAGTAACACCAGGGGAGTCGCAAGTGCGTTGCCAGCCTGTGTACGGTAGGGCGGGAAAGGGGGAAGGGAAGGGAAAGGCGGAAGGGAGGTGGGCCTGCGACGCTCTCACTGACCTAACGAAACGCAACAATGCAAGCACTGTTACTTGACGTCGGTGTTTCTGTGGGTCGGGAGTTAGTACCCCGGGCGAGCCGACCCATTCATGTTGAAACCAGTAATAGTTTTAGCGTGGCTCTACCACCTACCTACAGTAGACCTAAACCTAAATATTATGACTTTTTTTTTTTACATAAAGATTAATGAAATAAAATTGAATTTTCTTATAACTATATCGATAAGTATTCATTCACATAAGTGTCGTGGTGGTCGAGCGCTTTGAACGGTAGAATATCAATCTGATGTCCGAAGGTTCGAACCCCGGAAGGTACCAACGAATTTTTCGGAATTCTGGTAATTTTACTAAGTTCAATTAGTATTAATATCGGTTGACGGTGAAGGAAAACATCGTGAAGATACCCGAACCTGACAAATGTTGTAGTAGTACAACAGTATATGGGAAAATATAGAACTGTGGATTTCTCTATGTTTGGAATCGCCAATATGTCGTAGGCTGGCGCGGTGATTATGCCCATACTTTCCTTCGGAGAGAGGCCAATGACACTGCATTGGGTCTCTTACATACGTATGGAGATAAACATAATATACCCATTACGTAAACAATAGTGTCAAATAGGATACCGCAAATTACTAATATATTTAATAATGATTTAATTCTATTATGATTCATATTTTACATATCGCGTTTAAAATGTTTAATTTACTTTATCACAAAAGCGGCCACTTAAATACAATAGTGCTGCATCACTTTCTGTACCGTTAAGCTGATCGCGATTATAATTGATGTGTACAACCATTTTAATAGAAAGAAGTACTAATAAACAAGGGCTACGTGCAGGGAAATGATCGCGCTTCCTGGCAATCCATGAATTCCAGAGTTTGACCTTCAAATCGGTGGTGATCTTGCAAATAAAAACAGAAGGATGCAAATTCACGATTGCATTTCACATGCTATAATAGAAATATCCAGACACACCAACACCTTTGTCTAATATATCGACGAGACTGACAACACAATTAGTGGGTTTATCCATCGATCCGTGGACGCTCCGGCTCGGAATATTGTGGACTAGCTGTACCCGCACGCGTTTTTTTATTCGTATTAAAGAATTATAAAATTGTGAGACCGTACAATTATAGAAATGCTCTTTAAAAGCAACTGTAAATACGACACGCACGCCACTTACAGTAACATATAACGTGTACATTAGATATATAGATACTAACAGCGTGCCAAATGAGGTTTGTCATCAGCAACATATTTGGAACCTTAACCCACAATATAACTACCTCAGTGCTCGCTTACACTGTGTAAGGATCTAATGAAACAATAACTTAAAATATTACATTACATTTAATATGCATTGCCATTATAATTAAGATTTTGTGACTATACAAAAAATAAACGCTTGTCTGTTCCGCAACAAATTTTATAATGGAATTTTTTACGTAATACGTTTATAATCTAAGATCTTATTAGGAAGACCTCTATATCATTAAAGTTATTAATAATTATGTTGAATTGTAAACAAGAAGCTGACAATTATTTCTCTAATTAAAAATAAAGAATGACCTGAAATCTTGCTAAATTTCATGCAGACAAAGTCGCGGGTAATAGCTAGTCTAAAATAGAATAACCTCAATTACTTTTTATAAGGTTCGCTGTCTACCAGTGAAAGTCTCGTGAAAATCGGTCTAACTGTTTTGGTGATAACACCGCGGACGAAGCGACGATTAACAGCTAGTATAAACTAAAATTGCCTAAATTACTTTTTGTAAAGTCAGCTATCTGTCAGTGCAAGTCTCGTGAATACCGGTCTAACCATTATGGAGATAGCACTGCGGATGAAGCCACGGTTAACAGCTAGTATAAACTAAAATTGCTTAAATTATCTTTTATAAACTCAGCTTTCTGCCAGTAAAAGTAACGTGAAGATCGGTAGAACCGTTTTGGAGATAGCACTGCAGGTGAAGCCACGGTTAACAGCTAGTATAAACTAAAATTACTTGAATTACTTTTTATAAGAATAGATATCTGTGAATAAAAGTTTCGTGAAGATCAGTCTAACCGTTTTGAAGATAGTACTGCAGGCGAAGCCACGGTTAGTGAGTAGTTTAAATTAAAATAAACTAAATTACTTTTTATGATGTCCGCTATCTGCTGGTGAAAGTTCCGTGAAAATCGGTCCAACCGTTTTGGAGATAGCATTGCGGACGAGGCCACGGTTAATAGCTAGTCTAATTTAGAATAGTCTAAGCAACCCGCTGTAAATTCAGCTATCTGCCAGTGAAATCTTGGTCATAATTAGTCCAGCCGTTTTGGAGATTACCCGGAACAAACAGAGAGACAGACAGACACACCGACAAAAATTTTAAAAATTGCAACTTTGTTATCAGTAGCGTGTATACTTTCGTACCCAATCGGTAAAAAAAAAATATTTTGATATTACATACAGACACTTCATTTTTATTATTTGTATAGATAGATAGATTGTAACTCAAAAATAACTATAAAAGATAATAATAAAGCCGCCATAAAGACAAACTCAATTAAAAACCCGAAATATAATAGTTAACTAAAGTAACAATAATAATTGCTCACATTTAAAACGAATTTTAACATGTTTAACCTGTTAACCGGGTAAGACTTATAAATGCGTCAGGCGTAAACAATATCGATTACGGGTAGGACATATGAATACGTCCTCAAAAATTAATGTGCGCCCTGGAACGGAAGGGACGTGTATTTCCGATCAACTATGATATTACGTCATCCATGCGTGTCTCGACATGAATTGATTATTGAATTGATCTGATTCTATACGCATAGAATCAGAACAATTTCTCTATTGTGAATCACTCACAGACTCTCACAGACGTGTTTTGTGTGACCAGTGACAGGTACATATTTACACTTATTTTATTTATCTATTTTAATTAAATGCTTACAAGAACATACAATGACTATAAAAATATTTCTATTTTATGTTATTTTTATTTCATATCTTTTTATAAAATTTTTTTTAGTGCTCATCAAAATGAATGAGAGCGATATCAGTGATGATGATGTATGTTTCAATGTACCGGCAAGTAAAAGAAGGAGACGCATTACGAGTTCATACATTTCATATATTTATCATTCATATATTCAATATATTCAATAGTTTATCATTCATTTTATGAATAAATTAAAATATAGAAATATGAAATGACGGTCTCCGGGTGTGACGTATTGACATGTCCTAGCGAAACAATACGCGCCCGGTACATGTTGCATAATTTGAACGAGAACTCCCCGGTTAACAGGTTAATAAAATAAACAAAAGCAGAAAAAAGGTGCGCGATAAAAGGTACCAAAAAAATATTGACAACGTTAAAGCTCGTCCACAAAATTTATTAAGTAACAGAGAACCAAGATGTGCGTAACTATCGTATATCTGTATATTTATATAACTTGTTTTATAAAATCTATTTCATACCTTTTGTAAGTAAAATAGACGATGAGTTGGTAAAAAAAAAAAAACAAGTCTAGGTTTCTGATACATAACGTTTTTTGTTATTACAAACTACAAAAAAGCCAATGTGCGTTCTTGGCAATGAAACCCAAATATAAATTGCTGTATTTCTAAATGTCGAGAGTTACACATGTTGATATAATACTTTTTTTTATTTTTATTTAAGAAGTACTTTATATCATAATATTACTATCTTAAAAATCTCTTCTAATATATAAAAACCTCGTGTCACGGTCTTTGTGTCCAAACTCCTCTGAAACGCCTCGACTAATTTTTATGGGTTTTTTTTTTTGTGTACATTTGGTAAGTATAAGAATAGGTCGTAAAGTATATTTTATGTCGGTATGTGATTAGGTTGTCCATACCCAGGCAAAAAAAAAAAAAATTTGAGAAATATTTAAAATATTTCGTGTCACGGTGCTTGTGATCGAACTCCAACGAAACGATTCCAAATAGTGTACAATGTTAACGACACAGTCCACTATCCGTTAGAGTTTTTAAATTCACTAAATCCATCTGGCCTTATACCTCACGAAATACTATTAAAAATTAGTACACCTACCATGCTTTTAGGAAACTTATGTTCATACAATATGTGCAATGGCACAAAGTTTCTAATAAAAGATTTGAAAGACAGCTTAATTGTGGCGAACATCCTTACCGGCCCAGCAGCTGGCCAGTTGATGCAGATGCTAAGGATCCTGATAGTTCCCATGGACTTGCCGGTGTGCTTCAAATGGCACAAGTCTCCAGTCAATACTTTATTTGCGCTGACCATTATAAGTCTTGAGGACAAACATGCTCTTTGGTTAGCAATGATTTAAGAAAAGAAGGTTTCTCCCATGTTGGATTATCACGAATAGGAAGTATAGAAAATCAATATATGTTGCTGCAAGAACATAAAACTATGGCCAACGTAGTGTACCGAGAAGTTTTAAATTAATAACACAGTCATAGTCATTATGAACGAGATACAAATTAACATCAAATTGCTACGAGTAAATAGGCAGTTGATTTTAAAATATTAGAGAATATTAGTGCAATACTTTCATACACCAAAATACCCGCCTCACTAAAATGTGTTGAACAGCTTAAAAGTTACACAAACAAATATTGCAAAGCACAGCCGTGCAAAGCCGGGGCGTGTGGCTGTTTAATATAAATTACATGTCACGGTGTTTGTCTCTAATGAGCCGAAACTACTTAATTGAAATTTATATATAACATTTTGCACACGTGAAGAATTTGATCCTGCGTGAGAGATATATATAGGATAGTTTTTATCTTAAATGGACCCGGTATGTTGTGTTGCAATCGGTTACTAGATATATTTAAGAAAATTCAAATCAGAATTCTAATCAAGTTCACACACTAACTAGGTATGTGTTTGAGTAGGTATCTGGATAGTTTGGAAATACAATTGGAACCGGTAAGAACCAATTTGACGCAGACGAAGTGGCGGGTCAGCTAGTATTAATATAATTATGCCATAAAAATACCAATTATGAGTGAATGCGTTTTATGTTTCGTATAACATGTTTATATTTCGAATGTATGTATGTGTGTTGTGGTTAATATTTTATTTTATTTTTCCTGTATAAGGAACACCTGAGTCTAACTTTATGCGGACCGACTTGAGAAACTGATTACAACTTAGGTGGAAAACATCAATGTCATTGAAATAGGTACATATTGTACCCTGTAGTGTATCTATAAATAATGGAATTTTGAGCATAAGTATGCTTTATGGCACGAATTGCGAACAAAGTAGAGTTTTTAATGATTTACTAAGCAATGTGAATTTAATTTCCTAAAAGGTCTGGGCTTTCATAATTCGGCGGTATTTTAGCGACATCTTATAGAACTCTGAGTTGTTTTATATGGACTGGGCTCCTTCTTACTTTTAAAATTAAGAGAATTTAACAACTTATATCCCATATTTTCGAACCCGTTATGTGTAACAAAAACTAGATACCATATGAACAACATATATTCTAAGCTACTTCTTATATAAAGTAAAGAATTTTAAGTGGTAGAATTTTACGAAATGGTTTTGTGGCTACGTATATAAATCCAAACATATTGATGGTTTTTTGAAAAACCAAATCGTAATGATAATTTTAAAGTAGTTTGAAATCCATCATTATCTGAGGATACCCGAGGTCTTTCACACAATTTACACGTTAAATTGGTAAACTATTTAAGGTATAACTAATTAATTTGCCACAGTTTACATGTGAATGTTATAGAGTTCCATCTGTTTATGTTAAAATCTTTATTAATTTCCCAATACCCACAGAATGATAGAATATAACTTTTACTCGTGGTGCTCTAGTGGTTTGACTGGTGGAATATCAATCCGATGTCCGTATATTCGAACCTCGGTATGTACCAACGAATTTTTCAGAATGAGCAAATATTTCCTAATTTAAAATTGTAACATTATCGGCCGATGATGAAAGAAAACATGTATGTGGGAAATAAAAGTATGTGGTAAAGGATACCTCTATTACTTATTATATGTGGGAAAAACACATAGAATTATGAAACCGCTTCCATTTACAATAGAAGTCGCATAAGCGTCGTGCCTGCCTTACCACTCATACATGAATTTTTCATGTATGTCCTTCTCGACTCCCGTAAGCACGATCAGTCTGTTCGCGTAGTTCTGACAGTGAATGTCTCCGCTAAAATATTATTATACGCAGTAAATATGTCCAATTGTGCAGTGAATAATTGTAAAAATCATTACAGAAAGAAAAACCTAAAATCAAGTGGTATCTCTTTTCATGTGTAAGTATTAATTGAATTAAGTTTCTTTGTGAAATAAAATATTAAACTAAACCTTACTGTCATGGCAGCGCACCATATGTCTAAGACGCTGTAGTGTTGTGCCTATTCGGATTGTATCGAGTATCTATAAATTGATTTTTTATTTTATAAGCAATATTAATTCTATTATTAACCGATACTTTTGATAACTGTGGTGATATTTTTTATTTGTCATTTAAATTATATAATGTTTATTTATTTATATATTTTTATGATTATTAAATAAACACATATTAATTCTATATACCTTATGTACTTATATACTTAAATAATTTAATAAGCTCTTTGCAGTGAAACACTGCTATCCAAAGATACCATACCATGCGGACGAAGTCGCGGGTATAGCTAGTTAAAATATATTTAAACATCACACTCTATTATATTTTTAAAAGTAGTAAAGATAAAGTAAATTCGAAGAGTCGAGTTTATAATAATCTTATTTTATTTAAGGGTTACAAAATTTTGTATTATAATATTTAATTAAATATATTTTTATTGTATTTTAGTGATTAAGATGCTATTGTTACAATAAATAAATTGAATACATTTTTATCGAACTTTTTTTTATCATAATTAACATATCGATACAGTGTCCGTACAAGTTTGTAATGCACATCACTATAGAAAAAATGGGCGTTACCCCGCGTTACCCCCGCGTCCCTCCTCACACCCGCGAAAACGGATCGCACGGTTCCCATACTAAAAACCGATTATGCACTCTCTATTCTACTACTACGCGCAGGTTTGTTACTCTATGGAAAAACAGAACTGTGGATTTCTCGAAGTTTGAAATCGCCTATACGTCGTGTACTGGCGTGGTGATTATGCTCATACTTTCCTTCGGCAACAGGCCTATGGCCCTGTAGTGGCCCGAGTCCAGGATGACGATAACTTTTACCAATGCATCAATATACTTTGTTTACTCAAATAAAAGGTGATAAACCTAATAACACTATTCCTATAAGAATACAGCAGCACCAATTTTAAAACATACAACTTATACACTACGCATTTTTTTGGTAACCTGTTAATACTTCTTATGTCTTTGATGTATAATGTGTATTTATAACATTATAGACACAGAATATGCACGTATGCCGCCGCTTTTCGCCCTTGATGACTACGATCCCTGTCTCATTGAGAACGAGGGGGTTTACTGCGTGTTGAGGTTAGACCTGGTCGATGATCCAGACAATGACCTGATGAAGCTCATCAAAGTAAGTAAATCCATTTAAATATATAAAAATCCAGTGTCGTGATGTTTGTCCACGATGAACTCGGAAACTACTCAACCGATATTCATGAAACGTTGGCATTTATGTATAATATGGTCCAACGTGAGAGATACGATAATTTATGTTACGCTCAATGGCCTTAATATTTTTTAATTACTAATGAAATAATTGTCAATGTTGATTATTGTTATTAATTATAAGTTTCATCAGTTTCGAACAGGTGGTGTCTTAAATTGCTTTGTTGTCAGATTACCGTAGCACCGACTGTTATAGATATCTCATAGATGGCGCCACGCGAATAGTTTATCATCACTTTAAATTCAACATGTAATACCGGAGTCGCAACAATGTGTGGTCGGACCAGTTAATCTATTTATATAATAACAAAGGAAACAAGTTTCTTTTCCATTGCGAAACATATTTAATTTATGAATGCATTATTATGTTTGTTTCGAATATTACGTCAATATATGAAACGTGACATCATTATTTGAGACTAGTTAATTGTCGCGATTTTGTCTGCGTTTTTTATTATTTTAACAGTATCTTTTTTTACACAGGAAAAACTATATGCACCACACCTCTGGTCCCATTTCTCCACAGTATGAAAAACACACATCGCTAAACACGTGTGTTTATAAAAATATATTTTTTTAAATTGTAATAACTTTGTGTTAGGTAAAGAAGATATCGTGATTTTTTTTTTATTAAGAGTATCTAAGACGTAAAACTAAAATTATTTGGTCGAAACGTATCCAGTTGTTTTAGAGTGATCCCCGCAACTTAATTCCTTCATGTAGCTCGGGGGAATGATAAACAATTATCCATATGTTTTTATATTCATATATAGTATTAATATATTGTACAAACAATCATTGTAGACATCTGATTATGTAGAGAACATTCGTGTAAATTTCTACAAATATAAATGTTTTATTAAATTTTTAATAACTCGAAACTTGTACCCGTAAAATCGCCGTATTTGGGAGTATAGTTAGCGTATTTTAATTTATTTAAGTTTCTCAATTAGGTAATGGTCATTTCTCGTTCGATAATTACCACATTTCATAAATCAAAAACACATTATTCATTTTAGGCCCTAAGAAGGCAAGAACCGGCAAGAAACTCGACGTGATTTATCTTTTTCACAAACATATATGCAATGTTAATATTTAGAATACATTAGGTACATGTCACAAACGTTTTAATGGATGCACAGCGATGAGTCAATTCCAGACATCACCATCGTTCACATATTTCTCTTTATAATAGCCTTTAAACATCAAAACTCGCTTGATATGACGCTTAAATTCACAATCCGACAAATCGGTAATATACTTTGGGACTTTATTATAAAACTTAACACTGTTAGGTACCTAAAAAACTGGTACATGTTTAACTAAGTCGGAAGTCTGGGATAACCAGTTTTTATCACAGTTTCTAGTATTTAAATTATGCGGGTTTTTTACTAAATCCAACTTTTCAAGGTTCTTGCCGACATATACATTAAATTATCAAGAATGTATTGTATCATAATTTCAATAATTTTCCTACTAAATATCCAATATTAACCTTAAACCTTGAAATATATTCTATAATATATATAACCTTAAACCTTGAAATATCTTAATATATATATTTCTTGTGTGCGTGTGTATGTGACTGAACTCCTCCTAAACGACTGGACCGATTTTGATGAAATTTTTTGTGCGTGTTCGAGTGGATCCGAGAATGGTTTAGATTCACAATTGGAACCGGTAGGTGGCGCTGCGATCGACTTTTAGGATTTTTTTTGTTTTCAAGGCAGGACAACGTCCGCCCGGTCCGCTAGTATTCTATAAAATTCAGTATAGTGAATAAAGTAAAATTCGTAAATAACTGATTTAGATTTAACATTAGACTTGGACACAGACTAATATTGTCGCCACTAAGGCATAGAAAAGTAAATAAATATTATTGAAATAATAATATCGATTCCAAAAGAGCCTTTTTTTTAACGTTTAATTAACCCACGTTAAAAACAAAAACTAGAATCTAACAACGCATAAAATATATTTGCTGGTCAAGTTCAATGACCATCTTTAAATATTTTTGGTTTCGTAATAATATAACTATAGTCATTAGTTACAGAATCAATCATGATTAACGCGATAATAAAAAAGAATCCATCAAACTTTGTAGAAACTAATTTCATTAAAATAACATATCTATCATGTTCGTTTCATATAAACGTTTTACTATTCCTATAACATTGGAGTTATGATTCAATTATGGGTTTCTTTCGTTAGTTTTATGAATAATAAAATAATTTTTATTTCAATTATTTAGAATTCTCTATTCTCTTGTTCTTTTCGTCGTTTCAAACTCGCACCTCCCTCCGCTGACTGGCTGCTCACACACACACCTTAAAAGCTAGCAAAGTAGCGACCATAGTGAGGTTCTCTCCAACCTTCATTATGTGTACGCTACCGTTGTGGAATGGATTACCCAGCACGGTTTTTCTCAGGGCTATGATATAAGGCACTCCAACAAGGTATTAAAACCCGCTCTTCGAGGTCAGCGACACAATAGTGATGCCCTTCATGTTGCAGTTATCCTCAGGCGACGGTAACCGTTTCCCATCAACTGGGCCGTATGTCTGTTTGCTGCCTTTTGGCATAAAAACTATAAAAAACATTATATATTTCAGGAATATTCAAAGGTAACACTAAAACATTACAATCACAGTTACTTAGAAAGAGGTGTATGTGTGAAGAAAACTTGTAGTGAATTTATAAAAGATCATACACTCAATGACAATACGAACCTGAGATACATCCTCGACGAGTGTTTTAAGACCATTTTATATAGATCTTACAAGCTGCAATCGAAGGTATCGCAAGTATATTATTGCGACAAAAAGGATGTTAAAATTGAGATAGATCTTCTTGATTGGTGTGTAGCCGGTGTGTTCTTCGCAATTTTATTAATCAACCTTATTGGAAGCTTATATGATTACATTCTAAACAACAGCCGAGATGTAGAAAACCAAGGTAAATACTACAAAATATATTATTACTAGCGGGCCCGGCAGACGTTGTCCCGCCCTGATTATGAAAAAATCCTTGACAAATTATATACAAAAACGTTCCTCATCAAACACTCTATCCACCGGTGAAAACCGCATGAAAATCCGTTCGGTAGTTTTTGAGTTTATGGCGAACAGACAGACAGACAGACGCGATAGGGGACTTTGTTTTATACTATGTAATGATTATAGCAGATTAAGCTATTACATTAAGTTATTACAAATGAAATTATACAATTTTTATTCTTAATAACTATGTTTGTTTAATAATTTACAAAACAATTGAATAACCAATTTGCTTAAGTCAAAGCCTTTTCATATAGCTGAAGCACTTCTACATACGTTCAAAGTCCCCATATTTTTATTTATGGTTAGCTTACTATGTAATTCTTTGACATATATTCTAAATAGCACATTATAGTGAATCTTTATCCCTAGATTTAATAAGTTTAAGGAATGTAACGCACTTTTTCATTGTTTTTCTTCTTCCTAGTACCCCTACTTTTAAATGCGTCAGACCGTCATTTATGCGAATAACTTTTAAAATATTATTTAGTTGGTATTCTGTAGCGGTCCCAGCTACTCCATTTTTCACATGCTTTGCATCCATATAACAGCCTAAGTTTGTAATCGAATATGATACTATGGGCTATAGATTTAGTAAGCTGCTACAATGAAACTTAAATGATTACCGCACATAGCAATGTTTGAGAAAATGTGCTTAAAAGCTTCGTATAGCAACCGTATTAATGCGTTGTTATAAAACTCGTAATCGATACTCTAGGAATAATGTAAATAAAATTATTTTGTAGATATTTCAGGAAATAAATATCTATTGAGTTTCTCCATTAAACGAAACTGGGAATGGTTGGTCAACTCGACATTCGACAATCCTAAATTGGAAAGACTGAAAGCATTTTACGGCATAAGGTAAGAATAATAAAATCAATCAAGCCGTTGGGAGAACATACTATTAAACTTCTAATTTTGGTCTTCCAATAAAACTGTTAGATAGTAGTAGTAGAAATGGTAGATGGGATTTTCCTTTCACTTTAAATATATAGTTACTATTTCTATATCATTATTCTCAATCGCATACACATCGCAAGCGTCTCATCATATGTTTTCCACAGCTCGTCGTTGAAGGCATCCAGAAAAGTTCGACAACTGTGCCAGATTTCACTCCAACGATATTTCCTCAAGTATATTTTAAGCTAGCGGGCCTGTGTGTTATCCCGCCCTTATAATAAAAGAAAACCGTAACAAGTTATATATATGCGTAAACCTTCCTCATGAATTACTTTATCTGCTGCCGAAAATCGCATGAAAATCTATTGCGTAGTTTTTGAGTTTATCGCGAACAGACAGACAGACGTGGCAAAGGAATTTTGTTTTGTGATATGTATTGATTATTTTTTGCTATATACTTCAGGACGATAACAAACTTGTTGACGGTTTACTGCCATGCAACGTGTCTCATTGGAACTGGATTCACAGATAGACCACATATATTTGAAAAGGTAAAAATCTTTATCTAAGCTTTCAATTACTATATTAAGCTAGTGCAGTGATACGAGGGTAAAGGCATGTTTTTATTTTGATTTTGAACGTTAGTTGAACAGTACATCAAAGAAAGCTTAAAATAGGACCAGTGGCAAAGAAGTTGAGGAGTAATAGTTTAGCATAGTCCGGGCATGTACGAGAGATGAAAACCATGTACCTAAAAAAGTTTTGCGTATGATGGTGGACGGATATAAGAGGAAGCGGAAGAACGAAAAATGTATGGAGGGATGACGTGAAAATTGATATGCATATAAAAGATGTTAATACTGAGATTACATCTGACAGGGGAAAGTGGAAAAGGAAAACTTGTTGTGCCGACCCTACTCAGGTGAGATAAGGGTAAGAAGATGAAGATCATGAAGATAGTTAATCCTAAAATGCTTGAATTTAATGTTGAGGTCTCAACGGTCTTTATTAAATATCTGTATATTCATTATAATATCTGTAAACTGTTTATTCTTCATGTTACCCTTGGGAAGTATGCTGAGATGATCTATGATAATAATTACATTAGCACAAAGCGTACATATAATCAAGTATGTCCTAGTGAGCCCAGAAGAACAGAACTAGCTGGCCGCCATTATCACTATTATTTAAGCCCTATGTTATATAATAAAATCAACAAAACTCTCAATATTTCTTCATTTATCAAAATCAATTGTAAAAAAATATTTTAAGTTGGCTTTTGGACCTAACATATGTAGAAGCCGAAGAAATACTATCTTTTACATAC